>JADLZL010001921.1:0-13285 GCA_015844335.1 Chrysopogon serrulatus | reverse complement strand
ATTACCACAGCGTTGGTCTCCACCCGCCGGAGGAGGCATCCCGCCATCGGCGGCTCCGCTGGCACCCGGCGGACATCCCCGGCGGATCCATCCATGCCTACAGTACTGTCGAGGCGGGAGGAGCAGCGGCGCTACTCGGCACGCGCTACACCCACCGATCGGCGCTACCTCAGGGCACAGGAACGCGTTCATCGTCGGGCACACGCCGCCTTGATTTTGCAACTCGACTCTCCGGGGCGACATGCGCGACCCAGCCTTGAGTGCTTCCACGTGATGGCTGATCTCGGCCTTGGAGCGAGCTCGCTGGCAGCGGCAGCGATCGGAGATCGTAACCCTAGGCACGCCCGCTAGGCCCGCCCGGCGATCGCGACCACGGTGGATCCGAGAGCCTCCCGACCCGCGAGGAGGCGGACCCCGCACTGCGGCTACCCAGAGGCGGAGGATCGAAGCGCCACGCCTCGGGAGCCACGTCGACCCACGTCGGCGAGATCCGCGACCTCGAGGGCTAAGCTTGACCCGACCGCCGTGCTTCGGCTACGAAAGATGAGCGCGCTCGAGCAAGGCCACGAGCGGCGCTCAACGAGCCCAGCGGCGCGGCGGCTACGCCAGCGGCGTCCAGCGAGAGGATGCGTCAGCAGCGAGGGCGAGCATCCTCTGTCTTCCGGCGTCGCGAGCCAAGCGTCGCGGCTGGCGGCCCATCTGCTCCACGATCAATGCGGGCCACTCCACCGGAGGCGCCGCATCCGCGGCGAAGCTACGAGGCTTCATCGAGGACCGCCCCGTTGATCCAAGCGGCGGAGCTCGTCCTCGCGCCAGCGCGCAGGGCGAGAACACGCGAGGCGTCCCTCGGGGAAGGCGCGAGGCCTGTCACCGAGGATCCCTCGCGAAGGCTCGGCTCGCGAGCGCGCATCGGAGACAACGCTGGCGGCCTCAGCGGCGGTGGCCGCAGCGCAACATCGTTGAGGGAGGCAGAGCGCGGGGACGAACACGCGCCCGTGCCAGCGAAGTGCAGTAGCGGCGGCGACGAGACGCGTGACAGCGGACCCAGGGGCCTCGATGCCTGCCGGGGAGATCGCGGCGCTTACGGTTCCCCCGCCGGTTCCGCCCGGCCCGCCAACCTCACCAAATACTCGGGTGAGGCGAACCCCGGGGTTTTGGCTCAGCGATTACCGCTCTCGCCTGCCGGTAGGCGGACGGCAACTGAGCTCATCATCCGCAACCTTCCCCTTCACACGGCGGCCTTGCTCGGGCTGGCTGGAGCACCTTCCGCCCCTACGATCTTTGGCCCGGACCGACCTAGTCAAGGTCTTAAGTAGAGGAAACTTCCGGGGGCACATATGTGGCGCCACAGGAACTCCTGGGATCTCCGTGGCTGCCGCGGAAGCCCGGCGCAGTGGCTTCGCGACTTCATCGCCCGCTTCTCCAAAAAGTGCACCGAGCTGCCGTGGCCGACACCGCCATCATCGGCGCATTCCTCGATGGGACAACACATGAGGGAGCTGGTCCACAATTAAGGATGGAAGATGCCCTCCCCGCCAGCAATTTGTTTGAGGTGGCCACAAATTCGCCTCCGGTGAGGGAGGTAGTGGGGATCATCTTTTGCGGCGCTAGCGACAAGGACAAGGGAAGGATGAAGAAGCCATGGGCAACCCGCAACCAAAAGAAGAACAAGAGGGGCAAGCGGAGGGGAAGCAAGGCAAAAGGAGGAAGACTCAGAGGATGATCTCGTCATTGCGGTACCCCATGAGGCACCCGAGGCCCCCAGGCCAGGGCGTCGACGACATGCGCAAAAACCTTGCCCCTTTCCACAAGTTCCCGAATCAAGCACACCATGGGGGAGTGTGACAACGCGGAATTCTACCAAAAGGCCCCCCTTGGGGACAAGAAGAAGAAGGAGAAGGAGGAAGGGACAAGGATAGGGGTTCCCAAAGATCCGCGATGTCTTCATGATCATCGGGGGCCTCCCAGCGAACCTTTCACCACGGCCGGATCAAGCGCGGCGCCTTAGAAGGTATTCTCGGTGCGCCAGCCTTGTGCGGTACCTCACAGGTGGTCGGTAGAGGCCATCACCTATGGCCCCGGCGACCACCGCTCTACGTACCGAACCCCGAGATACCCACTCGTGGTGGATCCGTCGTCGACAACGTTCGGCTCACTAAGGTGTTTACGTGGATGGCGGCGGCGCCCTCAACATCCTACTCCGACACCCCTCGGCTGTTGGGGATGGGCGCGCCCGCACCTCCGACCCTCCAACTCTCCCTTTCGGGGCATTGTGCCGGAGGCAAGCGAGCGGCCCCTTAGGCGAGTCGACCTCCCGTGGTCTTCGGGGCGCCATCAAACTACATGCAAGGAGGTCATTACCTTCGGCGTGGTTGACTTCGAGGAACCTACCACGGCATACTCGGATGTCCAGCGTCTGCTTGAGTTCATGGCGGTCTGAACTACACGTACCTCCTCCTCATGATGCCGGGCCCCAACGGCGTCATCACCGTTGGCTCTCCTACGAGCATCAGCGTTCAAGCTGCGGCGTGGAGGCCATCGAGGTATCTTTTAGGCCATGGCCGTCTCCGAGGCTCTCGACTCCAAGCACCACGCCCGGCACCTTGGCCGTCCAGATGGGGTAAGGGAGGTCCATCGACCCCTCCACCTCGTCAGGCAAGGCGGTGAAGATGCAGCCCCTCCCTCGACCACTAAATAGGAAGCCGTGCTCGTCGACTTTCTCAGCGAGGCAGCCGACATCTTTAGCGTGGAGTTCCTCGGACATGCGGGCATTAGGGGATGTCGCCGAAACACTCCCTTGATATCGTCGGCCGGGTCCCGGACCGGTGAAAGCGGCCCTGCGCCTTGATTCGGCGAGGAGAAAGCGAGGGGCCATCGGTGAGGGAGGTGAACAAGCTTTGTGGCAGTTCATCAAGGGAGGTGTTCCACCACAGTGGTTATCTAATCACATCTTGGTTAGGAAGAAGAGTGGGAAATGGAGGATGTGTGTAGACTATACTAGCTTAAATAAAGCATGTCAGAAAGTCCCTTTTCCCTTACCACGTATCGATCAGAATAAATCGACTCCACCTCGAGGTGCGGTCTTATCCTTCCTTGATGCTTATTCGGCTACCACCAAATAAAGATGAGGAGTCAGGCCAGCTCGCGGCGTCCTTCATCACCCCGTTCGGCATGTATTGTTACGTGTGATGCCCTTCGGGGAGCTTAGGAGCAGGGCCACGTACCATGCATGGCTCGTAAAGTAGAAGGCCTAAATCGGCGACATCGTGGTCAAGACTAAGAAGCGGCGACCTCATCTCGACCTCAAAGATAGACTTTCCGAGTGTCTTAAGGCCAAAAAGCGTCAAGCTCAACCCGAAGTACGTCTTCGGGGGTTCCCGAGGCATGCTCCTCGGGGTTCATCGTCTCCAAAGCGGCCATCGAGCCCTAACTTGGGAAGGTGAGCTGCGGTGGCGAGCATGAGAGGCGATCAAGGACACTGAAGGAGCGTCGGCGAGTCATGGGGACGTGCGGCGGCCCTCGATGCGCTTCATCTCACGACTTCGGCGAGAGGCGCCCTGTATCGCCTCTAGAAAGTCCGGCGCTCTCTGGACCGCAGAGCGGGGAGGCCCTCGACAAGCTCAAGAGCTGCCCTCACGGTGCCCCGATCCTGCGTCCGCCGCAGAGGTGAACCCCTCCTCTTATGCGTCGCCGCGACCACCCGAGGTGGTAGGCGGCCATCGTCGTCGAGGGCGGGGAGGGAGAGCCACACACTGCCGGTCCAAGGCCGGTCTACTTCATCGGCGAAGTCTGTCCGAGACCAAGATCCGCTACCGCGAGATCCGAGAGCACTCTCAGCGGTGGTCACGACTTCGGCGCAAGCTCAGGACTACCGGCGCCCACCGCCGTGGCGGTGGTCTCCTCGCTTCCGTTGGGGAAGATCCTCGAGAAATCGGGAGGTCTCGGGAGGCGAGGTTGCCAAGTGGTCCGTCGAGCTCATGGGAGAGACTCTCTCTACTGAGCGCCGAGGAAGGCCATCAAATCTCAAGTCTTGGCCGACTTCCTCGCGGAGTGGGCTGACACCCAGCTACCGCCGCTCGGCTCCAGGCGGAATCTTTGGGACGATGTACTTCGAGCGGGTCCACGATGAAAGGCCGGAGCCGGCTGCGGCCTCTACTTCGTCTCTCCCCTCGGGGTGCACATGCGATACGTGATCAGCCTTCACCAGCATCGAACAATATGGCGAATCGAGGCGCTCCAGCGGGTTAAAGATCACCGGTCGAACTTGGCGTCCAGCGCCTCGACGTCTGAGGGGACTGCGCCAGCTCGTCATCGACCAAGTCACACGAAGGACTCAAGGCTGCCACGACACTCCAAGATGGATGCGCGTACTTGCAGAAAGGCGGTGCGCCACGAGAGGACAAGTCCAGAGCCGGTCTCGGGCTCAGCCACGTCGATCAGGAGGCACAAGCGAAGCCATGAAGCGAACTCGCCAAGATCAGCCGCAGGAGGCCCGGTTTCTGGCGTACTTCGCCCAAAGGCACTCGCGGCTCGCTCAGTCGTGGCGATCGAGGCGCAGGGAGGCCTCGGAGCGTCGTTACGACCGCTCGAGCCGACGCAGCAAGGCGCCGACAGCGAGGCGCGACTTCCGGGCATCCTGCGGCATCAAATGCCGCAGGGTCGTGGAAGACTCAACGGGGGAATCCGAGCGACCCCATGCGGTGCGAGAAAGCCATACCTCGGCCTTGGATCATCGAGGGGTCACTCGAGCGACTTTCAACGAGCGCGCGCACGCAAGAAGCCGAAGTCGCTTCGATGCGTCGCCGAGGGGCGAGACTCTACACGCAAAAGCCCCTCTGAGTCTGCGGCTGATGCATCACGGTCGAGGAGGGCCTCGCCCTACAGCCCCACAAGATCCACACGCCGGCTGTCTGCGGCCACCATCTGCCGCTCCACGCGCCCACCGTGCGGCCGGCGCTTTTTCGAGCCGAGGGTTACTGACCCGCCGGCCGCCCGTGTGCGGCCAGCCACTCGCGGTGAATGCAGCGCCTGCGAAGGATGTGCCGAAAGTGCAGCTGCGTCAGGGCGCTACTCTTAGCCGCTCGAGGCGCTCCAGACCGTCCCGATCCGCGTGGCCTTTCGCCCGTGTGGAGGCTTTGGATCGCGGTAGGACCCCTCAAAGGAAGGCGCCCAGCTTCACTCATGCAGCTACAGAGTAAGCCATCGACAAATTCTCCAAATGGATCGGGAGAGCACCTGGCGTCACCAACATTTCGGTCGAGCAGCGGCGGTGCTTTTCTTCACCGAGCACCATCCACGCAGCACAGTCGAACTTCTATCATCACCCGACCACGGCACCCGGTTCCGCAGCGAAGTTCAAAAGCTTACTGCATGATAAGCACCGATCACGCATGCGTCACGGTCCTCAGCGCGATGCACGGACGAAGCGAGGCAGGTAGAGCGGGAGCCAAGCGGGATGATCTTGCAAGGAAGCTCAAGCCTCGGATCTTCAACAAAGCGCCGACAAGTTCGGCATGAGGTGGCTCGAGGAACTCCCCTCGGTCCTCACGGAGCCTCGGGACGACGACAGCGGAAACCCGCGGGTTTCGCGCTTCTTCACGGTATGTGCGGTCGCTTTGAAAGCCGATGCGCCTGCGAAGCTTGGAATTCGGATCCCCAAGCTAAAAGCCTACGAGCGAAGGCCCAGCGACCAGAAGTGGCACCGAGGAGGACTCAGCGGACATGCTTTAGCAGAAGAAGCGGGGGCCTTTGCCACTCACACGCTCGGCAAGATACGGCCGGTCCCGCCGGCGCTACCTGCGGCCGAGCGATCCGGACGCGTACCGCGAGAAGGTGATCACGGTGCTCCGTCTCCGCCAAGACAACAAGGGCCGCCACGCAGCTCCGCATGCCACAGGAGGGGCCCTTCATAAATCGCCGCTGAAGTCCTGGCCCAGCGAGCGCGTACAAGCTTGCCAGCGAGAAATTTGCGCGAGATCCTCAACAGCGCTTGGAACATCCAACGACTGCGATAAACGCTTCTACCCTTAGAAATTCCGGGCATTGGCCATACGCTTTGTACCTTTGGATGAAAATAAGCTGAAGTCGCCCAGGCTCCCAGAGCTGAGCATTTACGTCCTCGGTAGGACTTCAGTGAGACTTCGACTCGAAACACCAAAACCAAGCCTCCCTCGGGGCGCTACAGAGCTCCGGGAAACCTGCGAGCCCTCGAGCCTCTTTTCGTTTTCCCCGGGCCATGCGTAGACTCTGCGTTCCCGAAAGTTCCAGCGTGCAGGAAAAAGGCACGCGTACCGAGTTCGCTCCCAAGGCCAAGATGGCCGCAGCCGCGCGAGCACGCCCGATGCCGGCAGCGTGGCGCGCCCTACCCTTGGCGCCGGCTCGACGGGATGACTCCAGGAAGTGCATGCGAGAGGCCGCTCCAGCCTACAACCAGGCCAGCGAGGGGGCGTGACGGCTACTCATGCGAGTCCTTAGCGCTCACAGGTAAAGAAGCGACCCGCGAGCTGCAAAATATCCTCGCATGACTAAATGTAGCGGGGTCAAGCGGATCTGGGACGAGGAGATAATGAAAGAGCCCGGCACCGAAAAACGCAAAGGCCTACGGCCGGGCGGAATTCACAAAGTGTTTCGCAGACACAAAATCAACATAAACTTTTATTTACATGAGCGCTTGGGCCGCGGCCTGCAGAAACTGCGAGGCGTCAGGGCCGCACTTTCCGCGTCTTGGCGGCGGCGGTATCCACGGCCTGCGCGGGCCGCGGAGGCACGGCGCTCCCGTGACCTCGGCGTCTCGGCACGCGGCAATGACGCGGCACCTCGGCACCCGGCATCCGCGACCTCGCCAGCTACCGCGCCTTCAGCGACGCAGCCTCGGCGTCACTTAGCTTCCTCCGGAGGAAGTGGAGGCAGCGGCGAGCGCCGAAAGCCACTCAGAGTGCGGCGCAGCTCTCCTCGGCCTCCTCGGCGAGTAGGCCGGCACAGCGGTCCTGCGTGCCCATCTCTCTCCGGCCCACGGCCGAGCCCCTCGGCGATCCGAGGTCGGCGGAAGCCAGTAGTGGGACATAATTCGGCGCAGTATGGCGTGTGTATCACTGGCGACTTCGGAGGAGCCTCGGCCTCCACGCGCGCCTACACATGTGCGGCTACCGTCGCGGCCGTACGCTGACACTGAGGATTCTTTGCAGCCCGGCTTTCACTCAGCCTCCACCCAGCGAAGCGCGGAACTTGACGCTAGTGGCCTCCAGCGTCCGAAGGTCTCAAGCTTCGCCACTGCTTGCCCGAGTTGTAGCGGCTTAGTGACACGGAGAGGCTCTCACTCCCGGCCTCTGTCACCACTTACCGCAGTGCTGCAAGAGCGAGAGTTGAGGCTCTCGAGGCGGTGTAGCTTCTGAGCCACGAAAGGCCGGTCCGCGGCTGCTTACCTGCAGGCGCCGCGAGAGGAGATCACCGTTCTCACCCCGATCCAGCAAGGCAGCGTCCTTGACTTTGCAGTACTCCTCGCCCGGAGACGGCAGCTTCGCATCAGGCCTCCGGAAGGCACTCGGCCGGGGCGAGGACTTGATGGGGTCCGCGGCCTTGAGGCCTCGGCGGCCGCCGCCTCACTTCTCCGTCCGAGAGCGGGTCAAGGCTCCTGGCGTGGCGACCGCCGCGTCCTTGGCACAGCGGTAAGCGTCCTCACGATGCCCGTCGCGGCCTCGGCATTTGGGAAGGCGAGGCGGGCTTCGAGCTTCGGCGTCCCTTCGCAACTGCGGCCGTCGTCGGTGAGCGGCGGGTCGCCTGGCTTGAAGGTGCGGTGCGTGGCGAGCCCGTGCGGAGAACCTCTCGAACTTCCCGCTCGGCGTCTGCGCCAAATCACGCTTCGCTCCGGCCCGTCGATCCCGGCTGAGGAAGAGGCGGCTCACGGAGGAAAAGAAGGGCTGGCTACCGCTCGCGCTACGAAGCAGGGGAGGCTCAGCCTGACTTCGAGCACCGCAGTGGTCGGCGGCCTTCGACATTAGCGGTACTTGAGCCGCGGTCCATCGCTTCGCCCGAGATCCTCCCAGCACTTGGGCGTCGTGCGGCGCAAAGAGCGCCACTCCCTCGCCCAGTTTGCGCTCTCCGGCGCGAGGTGGGCTCCCGCGGTGCTCACCGGGCCAGCTCGCAGGCCGTGGCACCCAGGTGGCGCATACTCGGTCCCGCAGGCGCCTCTCGGCGCTCCCTGCGCACGAGGTGGCACGCTACCTCGGTAGCCACAGCTTAGAGATGAAGGGCAGTAGCGCCGCCTCGGTCATAGCCCGCGTCGGCGGTAGCAACCGCATGACGCACTCCACCTGCTACCTACCAGGCGACCCCGAGGAGTCTGCCGACACGGCGAGATCACCACGTCGTCCTCGCCATCGCGGGCCCTCCGCCCGTCGGCGGTGCCGGCTGAGGCCCGGCCCCTCGACAGCAGGCATGCAGACGCGCCCACGGTCTCCCAGCGGGCGAGCACTGTCGCGCGCCTCACGCTACCGCGCGAGGACCGGCTCCGTGGGCGGCGGCTCCTCGGCGGCCTTACTCGCTCTCCTGCGGTCCCGGCCGAAGTCGCCCACCGGCATGGCGGAACCAAGATTCGCAGCTCCCGGACACAGCTTTTAGGCTGTTTCCGGCGAGGGCGCAGCCGTCCCTGCTGGCCGTCGCGCTCTCAAGCTGCGGATAGAGGGTACAGACCCGGAAGCTTGCGGCGGAGGCGAGGCGTCAAGGCGCGACAAAGGTGGCAGGCACCCGCACTTACCGCGCCGCACAATCTAGCTACGCCGCACGGGACCCGCCCGATGGCGAATGTCGGCGCGGTGCGCCCAGCTTCGCACTGCCGGGCGTCTACCTGGCGGAGCCTCCGACCCGCTTACGGCGGCAGCGCGCGGCTGTGGGGGCAGAGCGCTGCGTGAGGGCACCGGCGACCTCAACTGCGCCGTCGCGTGCCTCACTCTCCAGGGGGCGTCCGGCAGAGCATCAGCGGCAAGTCGACTTGCCACACGGCAGCCTCTCGCCGCAGCGGCAGCGGACGGCGGCGCAGCCAAACCCCGCCGCCCCGGGACGCAGCGTCACCTCAGATCCAGCGGAGGGCAGCGGCTCAGCTCGTCCTCGTCCCGACTCGCACGTATCCCGTAAAACGTCGATCGATGCGTGCTCGGTGGTGTCCGTGCAGCGTCTCGTAGAGGAGACCCTCGCTGCTCCCCAGTGACACGCGCCGGCCGAGACAGGTCCTCCCTCGCCAGCTTACGCTGCCGCGGCGTTGCTGCGCCCAGCGGCACTCCTCAGCCTAACCCACGCTTCTCCGCCTCCAGCAGCGCTTCGCGATTAGCCGCCTTCTCGCGGCGATCGCACCGGCGTACCTCGGCCTGCTCCGCGAGCCCACAGCAGCGGCAGCCAGATCGGCGTGGGGAAGAGCGAAGAGCGATAGCTTGCCGCAACGGAGGCGGAGCGACGCGGACTAACGCACCGATATGTAGTCCTTGATCGAGCGCAGCCGGGATTTGCAGGCTCTGCGTAGATGCTCCACTGCGTACGCGCAGCTACGCGGTCCAGAGACACTGCGGCGAGCACTGAGGTCCTCGGCCGCCATCAGGGTCCACCCGATTTGCCGAGCCGCGTAATGAAATCGCCAGCCAGCGTCACCCGCCGTCGACGCATGAAAGCGGCGGCTGCTTGCGCTGTGGAAGCCGCCCGATCACCGCCAGAGCGTCAGACCCTCCTTGAATTCGAGCGCGCGCCCGAAGCGGCAAACCGCCACTCGGCGGGTCACGCCTACTCGAGGGGATCGGCTCGCCCTTCGCACAGCGGCCAGGCTCGAGTCGAACACCTTCCCGTGGCAAGAGGCAGGCGTAGCGCGTCGTTTGCGAAGTGAGACCACTAGCTGTGCCAACCGCGGTTTCGAGCTGGCGAGACCTCGCCGAGCATATAGTCCCGCGAGTGCTGGTCGCGAGTACCACGTCGATACTTAGTTTCTGCCGGCGCGAGCCAACCTCTGCTCTCTTTCTCGCTTCTCGCTTCACGCTTCTCTTTACTTCAGCCCAGAGGCCGAGATTTCCAGAGGCTAAAGGTGGCCTCCGAAGAAGTAGAGACCCGCGAGGTCGATGGGCGTCGGCAGGAAGCCGCTCTGCAGCGCCCGCGAAGACGACCGCGCGTGGGAGATGCGGTTGGGGCGTGGCCCAGTTGTGGAGCTCCAAGCCGTAGTACTCGAGGAGGCGCCCGCGAGACGCCTTACCGGCATCCGAACCGCGCTGCGTGGAGCGGCAGTGAAGCTCCCACGGCAGTACCGGCGGCGCAGATGCCAGGTATCCATCCGGCGGCAGCTGCGATCCCTCCGGCCGGCGGAAGTCGTCAGCTCGCGGGAGCCGCTTCACCACCGCCAGCCACGCTCCGCCTCGGAATCCGCGGGCTTGAGGACTCCCAATCACCGCGTCCAACAGCAGCGGCCTTACTTGCGCCATCGCGGAGAGCGAGGATCGGCGAGAGGAAGCTGGCATGCGAGAGTCTCTCTTTCCTCTCCCTCTCCAGCGAGCTCAAGAGATCGCGGCGTGAGGAAGGCAAGACAAGAAGCGACGCGGCGAGATACGAAAGGAAAGGCCAACGCGAGCCGCCCGCGCGGGTATTTATACTCGAATGCGCCCTAGTCGCTTCCTCGCCTTGCATTAAATGCGTATACGGCGCGATCACGCCTACTGCGATTACCGCGCCCGCGCCGCGACCGAGGGCCCGCTGCGGGTGGCATGCGGCCACACCGCAGGCTCGGCGCGCCTGCGCAGCGTTACCGCCGACACGCCTCCCGCAAAGAGGTCCGGGCCGCTGAAGCCGCCTGCTCACTTGCCGCCCATGCGCGTGAGCCCGCGGCCCCGGGAAAACGCAGCGGCGCCGCCGCATCACATCCTCCGTGGGACTTGAGCGTAGGCAGCGCGCGCGCGACGCGCATGCCGCCTGGCGGAGAAAGTGGGGCGCCACCTGCAGCCTCGGCACTCCCATCATCCGCCAGCCTTTCGAAGCAGTCGCGCCACGCACGTCCAGAGCAAGAAAGCAGGGGTTTCCTTACTCCACTTGCAGAGGCTAGAGGCGGCAGCCCACACGGTCGAGGCTCGCGGTAGCCCGTCTAAAAGGTCCTGGCAACCACCGTGGCAGTAGAGCACGCTCGGACGGCCTCATACGGGCTGGCCACCGGCCTGGCATGGCCGTCATACAGCATCCGAAGGCCAGCATGGCGGCCAGTAGATCGCGTGGGAGAAAGCAGCCCAGAGCCCTCGGAACCCGGCTGACACGCACGAGCCTGCAGTCACCGAGCGAGCTCTTTATGAGCTGCGCCTCGGGCCCGCCAGCCACTCGCGAGCGCGACGCGGCGGTTCACTTGGATTCTCCATCGCTAGCGGCTCACGCGGGATCCCAGTGCGTGTTGGAGCACTTTCTGCGTCGGCGATAGCTTGCGACAAAGTCCACCGCTCGCTCCCTAGCGGAAGGGGAAGGCGAGGAGATGCGTAAGAAGCTGGCGGTGAGTCCCAGTGGGTTCACTACCGTGGCATTCACGAGGGCGCCGCTTCCCGTAGCGAACCAATTACGGAAAGCGCAAAAGCCGTAGAACCCCTGGAGCGAGCCGGCCAGGGCCGCACCGCAGCACGCCTGTACGTCCACCAAAAAGCGCGCCAGCCACTCGGACTGGCGCCCTCACGCGTCAAGGCCCGCACGCTACACCCGGCGGGTGCGCTCGCCTGTCGCGCCCAGCGACTGCGACTCGAGACAAGCCTCAAAAGCCACGCCGTGCGCGAGCTAAATGCAAGCCTTCGAAGAGGTCCCAAAAACTCCTCTCGAAGCCTGCGAGGGCTACACCGCGGAGTGCTTCGCGCGCGCCTGCCGGAAGGCAGCTCGATATGCAGCCGAGAGACTTACGACCTCGAGCCTCACGAGCGAGTGCTCCCGCTCCTTCGAGCGCTCCCGGCTCTTGTCGACCAAAATAAGGGCCCTTTAAGGAAAGCAACAAATGCGCCAAACCGGCCCGGCCGGGCCTCCCATTTCCGCTATCTCCCAGCCACGCAGTCGCAGGAGGCGGCGCCTGACGGCCAGCGGCCCGTCAGAGACTACAGCGAGGAGGCTCGGGGCCGAGCAGCGCCCAGAGGTCTTCCGCCTACGCCCGAGACGAGCACGAGGCCTCGGACGAGCCTCCACTCCGATCCCGCCCAGGCAGCGGCGTCTTCGGACAGAAACGCCGACTTTCCACGTCCCGTCCCGCCCAGCACACGCCCGGGCCTCGCGGCCGGGACACGCCGCGTCGCCAGTCAAAACCCGTACCCGATTTCGGCGCGGCGTCAACGCCGCGCGCGTGTCGCGCAGCCCGTCCCAGGCACTGCTGCGGCGAGGATGGGCACCGCCCGTCCGCGGCCGCACGCCAGTGCAATCATGCTACGAGACGGTCTCCGCGAGTGAAGGCCCGCACGCCCCGCCCTGATGAGACCTTTATTCCCGCCTAACTTCCCTGCAGCGGGTCCCCATCAGCGGGAGACTCCCGGAGCTAGCCAAAGTCCACGCCACGCCGAAGCCACTTGCTGGCAGCGTCACGTGCGGGGAGTGGGCCAGCGCCCGCTCCCGGTCGACCAGCAGTCCACCCCGTGAGCCGGAGCACGCAGGATAGGCGGCGCCGTATGGCACGGCGGCCCGTCGCGGCTACATTCCATCCAACTCCCCGTGCGGCGGCGAGCTCCGAGGCCTCCCGAGCCTCGGCCTCCCGAGCGGGTCAAAGCCTCACGAGGGCCTGCAGCGCCCCCTCCGGCGCACTCCACCAACTTCCCGACGAGACGTCGCGTCATTACGGACGACGGTGACAAGGAAGCGGCGGCGTCGCGGCTGCACCTGCGTCGCGATGCAGGCGGTCGGCCAGCGGCAGAGCCTCGCGATCGGGAGCGGAGCTTCATGACCCGGCCGCGAGCGCTGACGCCTCTTGTAAGGTTCCGCCTTCCCGCTGCTGTGGCTATAAAGGGGAAGGCACGGGCCTGGAGATGATAGCAGTTCACACACACGAGCCCGATATTGGCACTCCTCACGTCACCGCGAGACTTTGGGACCCGTCTCTACTCATCTGCTTGACACCACCACCTCACGAGCGCTCGGTGCGAGGATAATACAAGATCGCATCCCACTACATTTGGGCGTAGGGGCCGCCTGCAGCTTGCAGGACCCGGTATAAATCCTTGTGTTCATCTTGCACACCATCGGGGTTGGAACCGCAGCACCAAATTCACTCGTTGGTGCTAGAGCCGCCCGGTTCGCGCGTGATATTCAAGCTAAA
>JADLZL010001920.1:0-91710 GCA_015844335.1 Chrysopogon serrulatus | reverse complement strand
TATGTTTGTGTAGATATCTATCATTAGAACTATATGTGATGGAAATATTTTTGGGAAAAAATCTAAAACAATTACTTTCTTTGAACATAAAAAAAATATTGTATTATTAGTAGAAGATACCCTGCGTGTTGGCGCGGGGATTCAAAAATTTAGAATGAAATTAAGTGAAGATGATATAGATAGCTTGTATTAAGGATTTAAGGTGATGGAAGTTAGTCGAATGGTATGGCTATTAGTGGAGATGATGATGTGCATAGTTAGTAGTTAGCGGAGGATGATGTGGATGACGTTGTATGTTTATATAGACTTGTAGTAGTAGAGATGATGTGCATAGTTAGTTAGTGGGGGATGTGGATGGCTTGTATGTTGACATACAGATAAATCTATTCATATGGTTTTCATATTTTCAAACTCAACAACTTAAAAGTTATTCATGATTTATGTTCCCAATGTTTGACTCAAATCTTTGTCCAAAAACGACATCTATTTCCTATACGGAGGAGTACACTTGTAGTGGAATTAGCTTTATAAGAGATATACAATTAGAACATGATTTAATCAAACCTTAAAAACTACAAACATTGAAAAAGTTTTATAATATTCATTCTAAAAACATGTAAGACAACTGTGTTGGAAAGAACTTGCATAATCTTACAAATCCTAAGGATTTACGAAACACATGTTATTGAAGATTTTGGCATTGTCTGGGAGAAGGAAAAAATGCTTTCATGAACAACTACACAAATAGTGAAAGCATGTGATCATAGTAAGCTAATACTCCCTCCGTCCTAAAAAGAATACAACTACAGTTTACGTGTTGGTTAAAGTGACTCATATTTGACCAAACTTTTAGTAAATAGTATTCACATTTATGACTCTAAATAAATTAATTATAAAAAATACATTTCATAATTAATCTAATGGTATTAGTTTGATATCATAAATATTAATATCTTTTTATCTATAATTATTTAAACTTGAGATACTAAAACACGGTACCATGCTAGAGTTGCATTCTTTATATATAAGTTCTTTTTTAGGACGGATGTAGTATGATTTAGTTTACGTTTTAGTATAAATAGGATTGGGGAAGAAATGTGGCCATAAAAACTGTTAAAAAGGGGGTGCCATTGGAATTCTAGTTTTTCTTCGGTTCGGTCTCCAGCCGGCTTATATGTTACTCCCTCCATCCATTTATCGGAGTCATCTTACCGAAAAAAAATTTTCTCCAAGAATTGGAGTCATCTAAGATATGGACCACAGTTTTCGCATCTTCCCAGACACATGCAGCTCCTCTCACTGGCCTAATTAATATAACTGTCTGCATGCAGCTCCTCTCACTGGTGGAATTAATTCAACTGTCTGCATGTGCCACCCCTTTTTGGTCACTGTGCATGACCCTAAGATGACTCCGATAAATGGATGGAGGGAGTATACCAATTATATCCTTTATTAATTAACGGTGACAAATCTGTTTAGGAAAAATCGTGCAAAATTGAATGCCAAGTGTATTTATGAACTACGGCAATCATCCCTTGTCTGCTGCACGACGCGGCAGGCCGCAGCAGACGGCCCAGACAGCCCCTTGCGGGCTACAATGGTCGGCCGTCCTCTCTGGACCAGACCAGCAATCTGGCGGGCTTCTCTTCAATTTCCTATCCACCAGGCCGGCCGACGTGCGCTTGGGCCAATGCACCCTCGGTGGCTGTTGGCTGGTGGCGTGCGCGTTCCTCCCATGCATCGGCAGGTGGACTTTGGCGCCTTGCGGCCGTGGACTGCAAAAGAATGCACTCTAGTAATAAATTAATAATAATAATATACTCCCTCCGTCTCAAAAAAACGCAATCTTTTGACTTTCGGTCGTCAAGTTTGACCATCCGTCTTATTTAAAAAACTTATATATATTATAAAATAAATGAATAATTATAAAAGTATCTTTAATAATAAAATATATATAATATTTATATAAAAATTTAAATAAGGCGAATGGTCAAATCGATGATTAAAAGTTAAAGATTGCGTTTTCATGAGACGGAGGGAGTACATAATAATATAATCGGCTGGGCCTGCCGTACGCAGACGGCAGACGCCGGGGCCGTGCATGCGTCCAACGTGTAGTGTCCCGTCGCCCGGCAGCAGTCACCACTCACCTGCCCGCCCCCGGCGGTCGGCCGGCCGGTCGCCAAGCGTGCGTCGGGGTCGCGCGAACGAATGAGAAGGGAAGGAGGAATTACCGACGACTCGTGCGACGTGCGTCCCAGGTCGGAGTGGCACACAGACACGAGACGACGAGCGAGCCTGAGCTGAGCATGCATGCGTCCGGCATCGCTGTCGTCGTCGACCGGGCCGTGCGTCTGATCTACCCACTCACCACGCCACCATGCATGCCATTACCAATGTCGTTCCGCATCGCTGTCCATCGTGCGCCGCATGCATCTCGGTCTCGGTCCCTTGTTCATTCATCGCCGCAGCACTGCGCGCATGCAGCCAGGTTCCGCACGCAGCTTCATGAAATGAAGAAAATAAACACGTCGTGCAGTGCAGGTGATTTGCAGTAATTAATTTCCGGTGGAGGGAAGGAGCGGATACCCATACCCGGTCCGTTCCAAACTTCCAATCCCAGTGCTAGCACGCATTCATTCATGGCTACGACTATACTGTAGTGCACTGCAGAGATCATCATGGAGTACGAGACTACGAGCACGAGCTAGTCGCCGCCGCTACCACAACAGGTACATACGTGTACACGTGCGCGCGGATATGTCCATCAACCAGCCGTGTGTTTCCGTCGCCGCGCATTTAATAATCTGGTTAGGCCAAATAAAGTCCATGTAACAGTAATAGTTTATGCTCTTTCTCCAGATGAATAAGTTCTCTGCTCCGTATATACCCCTCTGCCGCTGTGACCCTACAATCAATTTTGTAATTTGTAATAATATGAAAAAATGATACCCAGTGAAATGCAGTCGTGCAGCATAACGCTGGGGTAGCAGGGGTTAAAGCGTGGTTCCCAGCTAGCTAGTATAGTTGTGTACTATAAAATATATCTATATCTATACCTAATATTTAAAAGCGCAAAATTTACGTCTTTTTTTTTAAATGCAGCCCATTCTATTTTAGTCCAACTGCCAGCCCACTCGCTCATTTGTCACCACCGCCGGCCCACTCTCTGGCTCACACCCAATCCATCCCGTCCTCCCGTCGTTCCTCTCGATAAAAATTCATTCGTCTCCCCGACCCGCCGCCGAGGCCGCCGCTTCTGCCGTCGAGCCACGCCGCCACTCCTCCCGTCCACCGCGGGGGGACGAGCTACCGCTCCTCTTGTCCGGGCAGGAATAGGGACGAGGAGCCAAGAGCTATTTGGAATTAGACCATCATGGGAAGTGGGCTTCGCCAAAATACCATCCCGCAACGGGGCTTCGCCAGATTGCCATATGAAACATGCCCACCACGCCAAAATGCCATCCGAGCTTTAGGACTCGTTTCTTCCTCTTACGCCCCCTGCCCCTGCCCCTGCGGTCTTCTTCTCCGCCGCATCGAGCCCCACGGCCCCTGGCCAAAATGCGCCGCTGCCCCCAGGCCCAGTGGCGAGGAGCAAAGTCATGGGCTTCCAGGTGGCCGCCGTGGCACCGTCGCCCGTCTTGCGCGCTCCTTCTCCGCCTCGTCGCCGCCCTCGACCTCCCTTCCGGCCGTTGCCTGCCTTCCTCGGGGCGGCGGCGGGCGATCTTGCCAGGCTCGTGAGATCGGTCGCCCCTAAACTGGGGACGGTGTGATGGCGCTTGGCGGTCGTGCCCGCTCGGACTCCGGCGAGGTGTTGCGCTGAGTGCGGCGTTGCCATTATGAGGAGCTCACGGCGGCGGTGCAGCCCGTGGGCCAGTGGCGGGCTGCGGCCGGCTAGCGAGCCTGAGCGGAGCGCGAAAGCAACGCGGGCTGCCGCTGTCGCTGCGGATGCTGAAGCGGAAGAAGCAGCAACAGCAGGCGGCGGCAGCCGCGGTGGCGGCGCGCGGGACGAGGGGCTCCTGGGCTTCACCGGGAGTCGGTGGGCGCGCCTTCTCCTCCATGGTGCTCATTGTGCGCGAGCTGCAGAGCTTCGCTGCAGAGATGCGCGACGCACTGCTCTGCGGCGGCGATCTCCAGGGCGTGTTGGCGCGTGCAGGGGGCGAGATGCTCGCGGATGCCTCCAAGATGCAGGCCAGGCCAAGCCGAGGGAGCTGAGCGACTCGGACGTGCTCAAAAAGCCTGTCGCGCCCGGTGGAGGCGGAGCTGGAGACGGAGGACCGCGCCCGAGCACGCGCCGACGCAGCAGAGGTACGAGCAGGCCGTCGCCGCTGAGCCCAATAACTCGCTCATCCTCACCAACTTCGTGCAGCACGGCGTTCTCGCCGTCGTTCTCGTCGTCCAAGTTGTCGAACTCGCGCTCGAACGCCTCAATGCGAGACTGCGTCGCTGCGTTCTCCGCTTGCAGCCGGGCCACCTCCGTCCTACAGCCGCCGCTGCTTCTTGCTGGACCGCCGCGCGCCAACTCCCTGTTCGACAGCACATGCATGGAGAAGAAGAGCGCTGAGTCGGAGAAGAAGAAGAAGCGGCCCAGGCGAGCAGCTCGTGAAAAAAAAAAGACAGGGGCATATGAGGAAGAAAAGAGTCTCAAAGCCCTTGGATGGCATTTTAGCGTGGTGACCATGTTTCATAACGGCGATTCGGCGAAACCCTCTTCGAGAGTGGCATTCTAGCGAAGCCCGCTTCCCATGATGGTTGAATACCAAAAGCCCAGGAGCCAGGACGAGGAGCTCTAGGCAAGGAAGAACGGAGGCGGCCGGGCGGCGAATCTGCGGTAGCTGGCGCGATAAAAATTCATTCGTCTCCCGACCCGCCCGACGCCGCCGCTTCGCCGTCGAGCCACACTACTAGAAATACCCCCTATAGCGACGCTTTATTTATATATTAGACACGTTTTATTTCGTCTCTACAAGATTGTAGGCACGTTTTTATAAAGCGTGTTAGAAGCGTCTTCGCATGGACCGTGTCAGGATTTGTAGAGACGAGTTCTCTAAGTGTGTCAAGGTGATAAAGAGACGCTTTGTAGAGACGATATTTGCATGTTTACACATATAGATACACTTTTATTGATACATTTGTATAACATGTCTATTTGTGTAGTTACATTATATAGCAGCACTTCATTATGTACTAAGAAGAGTAGAAACGTTCTTATAGATACATTTATATTATGTATGTACTAATGTAGTCACGTTGTATAATGATGTTGTATTGTATGTTAAAGAGTGTAGAGATGTTTTCATAGATACATTTGTATTATGTATCTAGCAATATAAATACATTGCCTAGTAACGTTATTTTACGTTTCAAGAAAATAAAAACGATTTCATACACGTTTATATTATATTGCTATAGCATATATTGCGACACCAAATGATGTCGTCGATAGTCCGTATTGCAACGCTTTTTATTTTTGAAAACAATATATGATCAATAAAGCTTTTAGACAAAACCATTAATTAAAACTAAAATACAACTTGTTTGTATACATCGTTAATGAAACCAACCAATGTCAAACTCGTCGTGACACATGCATTGCTCAAACACATAAGGTATCTGACATACACTTGTTTGTACACATCAAAACCTAATGTGCTATGTCTACCACTCCAGCAAAGCTTGGCTTGACGGTGACCATCCCATCTCTCCTGCATTCCACTCAAACTCTAGCTCCCTCCTGAAACGAATCATTGACACTGACATATGCATCATTTGAACTGAAATTATAATATTTTTAGAGCATTCAATATAAGCAGAAGAAAATTATTCACTACATACTAGTTTTCTTGCCAAAAGAACGAATCTAGCAATAACCTAGCTTCACTTACTTGATGCAAACTATAATTAACATTGTTCTAGGACTCCAATAGTGCTTACAGAGTTCAAAGAAAAAAACATCTTTAGATTTTAGAGTAGCAAAGAGCTTACAACTCCAGTTGTGCTTGTCAGTGCTCCCTCATACTTCCTCAATCCTTTAAGAGGTTCGACTCTTCTTGTTCTTCTTGAGAGCATGCTTCCTGATCTTTTTGCCATCTCTGACAAAATCCTATCCACTGGTCGCCCAAGCATCTAAGATCATGTACCATTCACATATACTTTAGACAAGAAAAATGTCAAATATAAATGTACAAACAACATAAGCATGGTGTCAACTAGAACAGTTAACCAGGATAAAATTGGTGTCATTCAATTTATATTTACAGTTAGTCATTTAAGCTGCAGAGTTTATTGACTTTAATGTCATAGTTGTCTCCCACATATGCAAAGAGCAGAAATTGTTTGGCTGATAATTACTTTTAGCAGTGAACTAGCCACACACATCTGTTTTAGTGACATAAACTGCAAAAAAAACTGATAAATTAATGCTATGTTTATGGATCTACAAGTCAGCTAGGTCCACGCATGTCATCTAATTGACAATGATTTTTTAAAAGGCTGTTTTGTTTCCTGTAGTTCAAGTCTTCAAGAGCTAACTAATTAGAGTAGTAGTATGTCAAAGCACTATCTTCACCTACCAAGCAATCCTGTAAAATTGTAAAGGCTTTTAGTGCAGAAATAACACTATAACAGTTGTTGTTCCTAACAAAGATAATACCACAAGGATTACTGTTACACTGAAGCTTAAATCCTTGGCTAGCATAACAAAAAACTACTAAACTGAACTCAAACTATTTCTGACATAAGAACAAGTGCATCTCGTACCAGAAAGAAGCACCTTCCAAGAAACTATCAGAGAACAAGGTAACTAATGAAAATCAGGGCTTGAGCAGAGTGGTTTGCTAATCAAACATAGTATACTAATAAGATAATCAAACAAAAGCCAAACATGCTCCAGTCCAGAAAAAACCTTATTGTATAGAGGCAGCACGCCACCTTCTGCTTGTGGCTGATGTGGGAAGGCGAGGCCAGTGGCTTAGGGGGCATCAAGGCCGACGAGGCGTCCATTGGCATAGCTATGGTCAGCAACACTGCCATCGAAGTTCCATAAAAGCAAAAATACTTGACATGCCACATAATTACGGAATTAAGGCTGAAGCTGCTATCTTTCTCAAGGAGGTGTTTGATGACATCATTATCTTAGCATTCATACGGAAAGTTGCAAAAAAAAAAAAACTTAGTAAGTATATCAAAACCACAAACCAATACATTATCACATTCCTGATTTTCCTTACTAGCCAAATCTGATTCTTGCTAAAAAGTTCAAGAAAACAAAGCTAACATAAGAAAACAAAGCTAACATGAACCCTAACATGAACCGTAGGGATGCAAAAGCACAGTCCTAAAGGGTTAGGAATAGTTAGCGTCAACATCAAATTCAGCACTGTAGAGATGTAAATAAAAAATTGAGAAGATATGTTCACTGATAATTATTACTAGTGACAGCTATACTATGAAGGCCATGCTACCAGAAAACAAAGATTTGGCATTCACGTGAAGGCTAAAACAACAACATAATCAATTCTCCTATCGTATCTATTTCTAATGGTTGAGGAAATTGGATCTATACAAAACAAATCAGATGAGTAAATTGCCCCAATCCAGAGGCGATTGATCCAACAACGCTAGGTACCAAAGGAAGGGATCGAGCAAGCGAACCTCTCCTATCGTTGCCGCCGCCGTCAGCTGCGCTAGGAGGAAGGGAAGTGAGGCGGCAACCATGGCAGTGGAGAGGTCAGAACTGCCACCGCCCGCATCCGCCGCCGTCCATGACCGCCACTCGCCCTAGGCCATTGCTGCACCACCGGCAGGGAGGGCAGCTGCTTGCTGCCACTGGCCAAAGAGCAGGGCCGCGGGCATCCTCAGTTGCCGCCGGTCCATGGATGCCAGATAGGTAGATGAACTGCGTGCCGTGAAGAGAGAGGAGGTGGAGGGGGGAAAAGGCTGGGTATCCGCATCAGAGGAGGGGAACGGCGTTTGGATCTAGGTGAGGGCAGGGCAGCTGAAATTTTGGATTCCACAAGCGGGAAGCTGAAATTTTTTGCATAGGTGGAGGAGGAAGATGGATTTGTGAGAGAGAATGTGGTCGCGATGGGGATAGGGTCGAGTACCTCTAGTCCAGGCGGTTCTTGCTCCTATCCATGCGTTGGGTGGGTGCGTCCGTGTGTTGTGGTTGTGTGCGCGTGAGTTTCTTTTTCTTTCTTATTTCTTATTTCTTTTATTATTTTTCTCTTTTTGGTTATTAATTTATTATATATTCACACATATATCTATACGAATTGTATATATCTAAAATATGTATTCACACATATATCCATTATGTTAAAAAATCATTTAAAATTTTCATTCAATGATTATACATCAAAATCATGTTGTCACGCGACTTACGTAGATTTTTTCTAGCCAAGTTCAGATATCATTACATTTATTATATCCTAAGTCAATGAATAATTGCAATAATAAATAAATTTGTTTAGATAATTATGCAAACTAACACAACAACATATTTTGGGTCTATAAGCATTCCATAAAAAAATTAAATTTTTTAATAAAATCGGACTATCCATTCCTTATAAATAATAATATCTCACATTTAGTCGTATAACTATATGTGAGAAATGTCTATTATGAACAATATTTATTATTGCTTTGTTAAAATTATTTCAATTATCTCTCTTAGCTTGTTTAGTTTTTCTTTTTTTAGTTTGTAAACTCTACCTTATTTCCAGCTATTTAATAAATCACTGTAGGGGTGCAAATCCCTCCAGTCCCATAAAAAAATCATTTTGAATTTTTGTTTAATAATTCTACAAATTGATGAAATAACATAATTTAGGTCCATAATTATTTGATAAAAATTGCTAAAATTTTTAATAAATTGAAATTATACATCCTTCATAAATAGGAACATCTCTCATTTAGTTACATAACATTATGTGACATGTATCTATTTGTGAACAATATGTATTATTGGTTTGCTTAAATTAATTAAATTTTTTTTTATACATCAAAATCAAGTTGTCATGCGAGTTTTTGGATTTTTCTAATACAATTTAAATATTAATATATTTGAATTTTGATATATGAGAACTTCAGACATAATTTAAGACCATAAATGAATTCAAATAAAAGGTTGTCAACAAAGAAAGTCTTAGACCTCAACAAGATGCACAACTTTTCTTTCAATTATTTTCTCATACCAGTTCATTAAAACAATTTGAAATTTTAAATCTCAAATTATGAGAATTTCAAAGAAAAATGAATAGTAATGATTTTAAATGGAAAAAAGATTATCAACTACAAATTTTTTAGAACTCATCAAGATCTACAAATTTTGTTTTGGTTATTTTCTTATTTTAATTTGTTTGTAAAATTTAAAATTTATATTTTCAAATATGACAATCTCTCTATTTGCTTGAGAAATAAAATGACCAATAAATGTAGTAGAGGTGGTGTTGCCCACGTGAGGGTTGGGTGTTGGGGACAGTAATTGATTTCAAATGGATTGAATTTTGGGATAGTAAATGATTTCAAATGGATCTTGCTTCTCATTTGTTTGACACCTTGTTAAATCTAAATTTCAAAATATGTGGTTGCAGGTTCAATGATGGTTACCCTATTTTTATTTAACTTATTATTTTTTCACACCATCCTAAACTTAAATTTTAAAATATGAAATATTCAAATAGAATTAGGGGACAGTAATTGATTTCAAATGGATTTAATTTTGGAATAGTAAATGATTTCAAATGGATCTTGCTTCTCATTTGTTCGACGCCTTGTTAAATTTGAATTTCAAAATATAAAAAAATCAAATATAGTTTTGGGATAGTAAATGAGAAATCATCAACTATAATTTTTAAGTACTCATTCAGATCTATAATTTTTGTTTTGGTAATTTATTTATTTGAGTTTGAACAATTTGAAATTTGAATTCCAAAATACGACAAGATCTCATAATTCATTCCCTTAATAAACAAATTGACCAACAAACATCATCAAACATGCAAGTGGTCAAGTGGTAGTAGTGGTTTCTGATGTCCTTGTGTGTGGTTCCTTGAGGTTGAAGGTTCAATTAATGTTGGTCGCACTATTTTCATATTTCTTATCATTTTTCATGCCATAATAAAATTAAATATTAAAATATACCTAAAACAAAATTAATTTTTAAAATAATATGTAAACTTCAAATATAATTTTGGGACAGTAATTGATTTCAAATGGATTGAATTTTAGGATAATAAATAATTTTCATTGGATTTTTTATTTTCATTTTTTCAGTAAGTTACTTGTTTTCAATTTTGCACAAAAAAGACCCGGTAATGATAAATTTTTTGATATAAATTAAAACATCTATATTGGATAGTAATAATTGTTAAAAGGCTAATTCCATGTCAACTAGAGATATTTCACATAAAAAAGCATTTCTACATGCTTAAGGACGGTCATTTGATACGCTTTATGATGTGTATTCATGCTATTCACGGCTGAAAGGATATATAACTATGTATCATTTTTATACGTTTTTATTTGTGTATCAAAAAGCATCTTTTGGTGACTAATGACGATTTAGAGATGCGCTTTCCAACATGTGTATAGGTTTGTAACGGTTGAAAGCGTGTCTAAAATCGTGTCATTTTAATACGATTTCAATAGTGTGTTAAAAAAATGTCTTTAGATATCTTGTAGCGAAAGCGTGTCAAATATCGTTACACTTTGATGCGTTCTTGAAATCGTGCCAAATAACGCCTTTACGTGCCGATGTAGACACGCTTTTGACGTGCGTTACAAATAAAGCGTAGCTATAGGGAGGGTTTTCTAGTAGTGCCACGCCGCCGCTCCTCCCATTCGCCGCAGGGATGAGCTACCGCTCCTCTCGTCCAGGGCAGGAACAGGGACGAGGAGCCAAGGACGAGGAGCTCTAGGCAAAGAAGAATGGAGGCGGCCGGGCGGTGGCGACGCGGTGGCTGACGCTGGGCTGGGGAGAGGTTCGGCCCTGGCTGCTACAGTGTCTCGGCCAGAAACAGCCGTCGGGGAAGTCGGCGGTGCCAGCGACCGGGCCTGCGAATCCGAGTTGTGCGCGGGGGGGCACGGCTCCTAGGGCACCGGGGGGTGCTGCCGCAGAGCAGGCAACCAGCCAGGTCGCATCCGTCGTCGTAGTGAGTCGAATATGAATCCAATGCAATGAAGATACCTGCTTGGATTGGGACACCAGCTTAGATCGCGAAAAAAATGATGGTAAGTTTTACATGAACTCCAAGTTCAACACGAACTCTCTATCTTTTTCTCCTATTTATATATTGGAATTGGAGATCTCGGTTTAAAAAAGTTGTCATTGGGATATCCTGTTTTCATAGGCTTCCAACCCTGATCTCGCCGAGCTGAATGAGTTCAGAAGTTCTTTGTTAAAGAAATATAATTGATGATGCTGCGGACAAACTAAAAGAGGTTTGTTTAACTTTTTCTCTGAATTTATTAGTGGGCTGACTTGGATAAAGAGTAATCTATGTGCCGAGTGCTGTTTATTTACATGTTAAATAACTATTCTAGATTGACAGTGGAAGGAAACTGTGAGCGATGAAAGCAGGGAATTTGAGAGGTACATGCGACAGAGAGAGGAGTAAGAGAAGCTGAAAGAGGAGTTTCGCTCGGGCTCCAGTAGCCAAATGAAGCATGAAGAGGAATTTCACTCGGATATGTTCAGATGGTTGATCTTTTACTGCTGCTTATTTTCTGTGTAAATACACAATTGGCTCTGGTCAACTGCAAGTATTATTCGGCTCCTGGTTTGCTCTTTCAGATTTTCATCTTCATATCTAACTTATGCCAACAACTGAACTGGTATCTGATTATGGCAATAGGATGTTCGACGGAGACAAGGAAGATGATGGCGGTTCAAGCAAGTCACATGGCAAGAATGGAAACCGAAAGAAGCACCTGAAGAGCATTAAGAAGAGGAAGAGGCATTAGCCTTTACACACACTGATGGCAAGAGTGGAAACTGAAAGCACCTGAAGAGCAGCACGAATTAGCCTGTACTCACACTGATATATTAGCACTTATATAAACATTCCGATCAAGCCTGGAAGTATTCAAGCAAGCCAGACAAAAAAAAAAAAAAATCTACACTTAAAGCTGAAGCTAGAGAAATTACCAAGAGACTAAGTGAAGGAAAGGCTTTGGGTCCTTAAAACAGATCTGAAATATTTCTGAAACAGAAAACTTGCTCTGAGCGACTGATCCTGAGCTAATAGAACGGTATGAATTATATGGCTTGAATGTCGTTGGCTCAAATTTCGTTAATTTGTAGAATATCACATATGATTGGTTTGTGGTGGCCAAGTGTTTCCCTAAGTCTACGGTTTTTATTTGTACTCCTATTTTTTGCAAGCTTGTGGATGCCACAACGAAATGAAAACGTGTGACTTTCAAATTTTATTAATTTGTAGAATATCACACGTGATTGGTTTGTGGTGGCCAATTGTTTCTCTAAGTCTACGGTTTTTATCTGTACTCCTATTTTGCAATCATGTGGATGCCACAATGGAATGAAAACATTTGACTTATTTGCCATCTGTCTGTACAGATCATAATCAGAGCATACACATGTATCTATTGTATCAGAAAACCATGACCAACAGTTAAAGTATCTCATGTGTGTGCTTGCTTCTAGCTCGTTCATTTGCTCTATAGTGATCTCCTAATCTCTCTGCTGAACTCATTGCAAGTACTTCAACTAGAGCTTTAATGCATATTTTTCTGCTCTTAGTTAATGAACTGACATTTATTTTATTGTTTGCCACAGTTGTTGTAAATGGATCTGGCAAATCAATTTGTAAATGGATCGGGCAAATCAATTCATCGTCAACGTTGAACCATATGATTAAGATGGGCATACCTTTGTTGATCTCAATGAAGCCCATATTCTACATTGATGCCCTCATGTCCGTGAAGATGTACATATACATGGAGGAGGTGGCTTATGCACATGAAAAACCATATTACTAACATTGATGCACTCGGTGAAAAAAAAAAACGCATCTGGTAAAATTACTATAATATTGCCTTTTTTTTTTTCTCTTGCATCAAAGAAAAAAAATATGACACTATTCTTATTATGCATTACTTTTAATAGTATAATATATGGATCAATACAGTACACAATTAAAATAGAATGCAAAAACCATTAGGATCCAAATATCCAATCATGGATGTCAAGGAAAAAAAGGAAAAAGAGAGTGGTATGCACAGATGACCAATGAAAAAAAAGGAAAAACTATGTGGAGCTGTCAGCAAAACATAGATGTTATAGTCATCGTATAATAAATTATAGTTCTTAAATTTTATAGAAAGAGTAAAATATAAATAGACATGTAAGATTCTCATATGTTTTTTTTTACTATTTGATAGCTTTTTTGTCTCCCGTTGCAATGCACGGTCATATTTTCTAGTAAAATATAATCGGGCTGCGCCGTACGCAGACGGCAGACGCAGTCACGCAAACGCCGGGGTCGTGCATGCAGCATGCGTGCAACGTGTCCCGTCCGTCGCTCGGCAGCAGTCACCCGGACCCGGCCGCCAAAACGTGCGTCGGGGGTCGCGCATAATAATGAATGACAAGGGAAGAAATAACGACGACTCGTGCGCCGTGCGTGCGTCCCAGGTCGGAGTGGCGCACAGACACGAGAGCTTGCATTGAGAGCAGCATGCATGCGGCCGGCGGCCTCGCCGTTCGTCGATCGGGTCGTCTGACCCGCTCACCACGCCACCATGCATACCAACGTCGGCGTCCGGCATCGTGCGCCGCGCCCGCGCGCACCTCGGTCCCAGTCCCAGCTTGTTGTTGTTCATCGCCGCACCGCGCGCATGCATGCAGTCAGCAGGTTCCGCAGCTTCATGAACCACGCACGTCCTACAGACTGCAGGTGAAGCAGTAATTTGCAGTGGATGTCATCCCGGTCCGGTCCGTTCCCATTTTCCCCAGTGCTGGCGTGTCAAACCCTCCGGTTTGATTGAACGTACGAGGACAGATAATAAGTGAAGTCTGGCGTGTTCACTCCCAGATAGAGCGATCGCATTCATTCATTCATGGTTACAACTATATACCGACGTTACAACTATATACCGACTACGATCGCTCTGCGAGCTAGTCGCCGACTCGCCGCCGCTACCACAACAGGTATATTATACTCCTACGTACTGTACACGTGCGTATATGTCCATCAACCAGCCGTGTTTCCCTCGCCACGCATTTGATAATCTGGTTAGGCCAAATAAAGTCGATGGGTTAAAGCCGTGGACGACGATTTTGAATTTTTTTTTTCTCGCTGCCGTGCCATGCATGGTTTTAACCCCGAAGGGCGAGGCACCAGCAGTCGACGACGACGACGGGCAGGGGCATGCATGCATGTTTGGAAAATCAAAAGGCACGCACGTAGACGACATAGAGTACTCCGGACCGTAAATGATGCACGCAAGCGTGGTTAATTAGTTAGGGCGGGAAGCACATCGATCGATCGGCAGCACGCACGCCGGCACGCAGTAATCTCTGTGCCTGGCATAATCATCATCGATCTCTGACACTGGGTGTGGGTGAGTTGACAGAGGGCGTGCGGCGTGCCCCTTGCCATGCATCAGATCACGACATCAGATATATTCAGATAGCTAGATCGCGCCCGCCCGCCCGCCCGCCCGCCGTATTGGTCGGTAGTGGTCATCGGGCACCGCGGCACTCCTTCGTTGGCGGCTTTGCGCATGAGACGACGATTGATACGTCCTTTGTGAATGCATTGATACTTTTGTGCCTTCTTCGTCTGTCCCTTGACGTCGTCATCCTATCGAAGTATCGAGACGAGCAACAGGCCATGATACTAGTGCATTGATATTGATACCTGCGATCCACCATGCTCGTCGTCGCAAGTCTGGTCAACCTACAGTAACCTCGCCTTAAATGCGTCAGTCTCCACAGTTCTACTACTACTACTACTGTGCTAGTAGCAGATACTACATGAACATAGGATGACTGGACTGCTATCTGCAAGCTCGCACTATTTTACGAATGAAACGGGGGAAAGACGAACAGAAACGACCTCAGCACGCGACCCCATTCAATTCCTCCGGTAGCGGCCTAGCGGGCAGCGGCAGCATCTTTTCTTGCCCCTTGGAGCACGAGCGCAGACCCCAGAGGTGAGCGCTCCCCACTCCCCACAGCGATGGATCCAATGACATTCTTGCGCGGCAGCAGCTACTAGGAGAGGACGGAGGGAGGAGAGGGGAGACGAGTAGTAGTACAGGCTCCCGCTCCCGCTCCCGCTCCCGCAGCTCCCACCAGAAAGCCGCCAGCAGCAGCTCACTCACAGACACGCAGCGCCTTTTCCACTCCGTCGTTTCCTTCCCAACCTCCTCCTAGGCTGCTGCCTCTTGTTGTCTTGGTTGGTACTAGTAGTTGCCGAGCTGAGGTGGTCGACGCTCCTGCGTCTGCGTGCGTGCGTGCGACTCTGTCATCGTCCCGTGCCGCCCTGTCCCCTTCTCGGCTCCTCCTCGCCTTCCCCCTTGCCTGCCCCGAGGAAGGAAGGAAGGAAGGAAGGACAGACGGACGCAATGCGAGACTTCTCCTGCTTCAGCAACGCCGCCGTCACCCCTGGCCGCCGCAGGCCGCTGGCGGCGGCGGCGGGGGAGGGGCCGCCGGCGCCGCGCTCGACCGCTCAATCCAGGCGGCCACGGCCAGCGACTACCGGGTCGCGCTGTCGTCGCGCAAGGAGCTCCGGATCAAGGTCACCTGGACGCGGGGCGTCGCCGTGGCGGGAGCGGGCGCGGCGGGCGGCCCAACCGGGATCGCCCTGGCCATCGACGACGGGTCGTCCCTGGCGCCTCCTCCGCTGGCGGCGGCGGCGCTGATCGGCACGCCGCGCCGGACGGCGCCGGCGCCGGCGCCAGCTCCCGCGCAGCACTTCCTGCACAAGAAGCGCGGGACCCGGTCCTTCGTCACCGACGCCGGCACCGCGGTGTCCGTCTACTGGGACACGGCGGAGGCCAAGTACTGTCCCCGGGGGCCGCGGAGCCCTCCCGCGACTACCATCTCGCCGTCGTCGCGGACGGCGAGCTCGCGCTGCTGCTCGGCGGCGGCGAGGCGGCGCGCGACTTCCGCCGCCGCTTCGCGCCCGCGCCGCGCCGCGCGCTGCTCAGCCGCCGCGAGCAGGTCCGCGGGCCCTTCTCCTCCTCCTCCTCCTCCTCCTCCCTCCTACTCATGCTCCCCTGCCCGCCGCCGCGCAGGCGCAGGCGCAGGCGCAGCTGGTCCACACGACGCGCTGCCGGTTCCGCGACGACGGCGCCGAGCACGAGGTCACGGTGGCGTGCCGCGGGGACGAGTGGGCCGGGTCCAGGGACGGCGAGGTGGCCGTCAGCGTCGACGGCAAGAAGGTGGTGGAGGCGCGCCGGGTCAAGTGGAACTTCCGCGGCAACCGGACGGCCGTGCTGGGCGACGGCGCCGTGGTCGAGGTCATGTGGGACGTGCACGACTGGTGGTTCGCCGCCGGCGTGCCCGGCGGCGGCGGCGGCGGCGCCGCGCAGTTCATGGTCAAGGCGCGCGGGGCGGCGGACGGCGGACGGGTGTGGATGGACGAGGAGATGGCCAGCAAGGGCCACCCACCCGCCGGCTTCTTCCTTCACCTACAGTGCTACCGCCGGTGACCGGCCGGCCGGCCGGCTTGGCTGGCCGGCTCATCATCATTCTTGCCGCCGGCCTGTGTCCTTTTCCTTGCCAGTTCCCTCTGTCAGCACATTATTCCATTCGTTGCTGTTCCTGACGTTGATAGTTCTGCTACTTGTTTAAGAATTGATGGTTCAGACATGGAGAATTAACAATCGTGAGGAGAAATTAGAAGAAAACCATCTCCATCAGACCATCGCCATCCCCATCAAAATACGTACAGTATGAACAAGGCCTGAATCAAGAATGGTCGTTTCAGTTTTCCGCGCATCTCTTGCTCGTTGCGTTTCTTGGGGAGGGAAATTCGGATCGATGAAATGAATTGGAATTGTGGTGAGCGCGAGGTCCATGTCTACGACTACGGCGAGCATGCTGCAAGAGTGCAAGCCTGCAGCTGAGACGCCGTCTGGCCCGGCCCTGGCCCCTGGCCCTCCTTTTGAGCAGCAGAAGACCTGTTGCTGACTTGTTTCCACCAGCAGCTGCTGCCCCTGCCTGCCTCGACGGGTCTCGCCCTGCCTGCCGGCCAGCCCTATTACTGCAGCATCACGAGGCTCACGGTCATGGGGACAAGCAGCCTCGTGCTCTGCTCCGCTCTCCCTCTTGCTGGCGGGCGGCAACGGCATGCTTTCCGGTGGCCGCCATAATTTCGAGGGGGTGCGCGGCCGCTGCTGCAGCTGCAGTCTCCGCTCTTCAGCCGTTCAGCGAAAGTGGAGACGATGCCCCCGGGGCGTGGCCTGATGAGCTCAGGTCCGCGCAGCATTCAGGCTATCTGCACTCGCGTCCGGAGCGCGCGTTTCCCGGATGGAACGCCCGCAGCGGCGTCGGGACGCGGACGTGGCGTCCGGAATCTCCAGCGCCCGGCGCCAAACCTGGCGTGGTACCGGGCGTCGGGGGAGCGCTGCGTGGCGCGGGCCCCCGCGTCCGCCCGTCGTCTGGGAAGGAGAGAGGAAGGGGGGAGCCGCCATGGCTGCGCCCGCCCGGCCCGCTCGTCCTCGCGCATGCTCGCCCGCCGCCCCGCCGCCCACCTGCCGAGAGCTCGCGCGCCCTCCGACGAAAACGAGCACACCGGCGCTCGTGGACGAGGAGCGCGCTGCTTGCGCGCAGCTCGCCGGCGGTTGGAGGCCCCTCCACGCCTGTTTCACCCGGCCGCCCCGGAAGCTTCGGACACCGGGAGCTCAGCTGCTAGCGGCCTTGCTGCCGCCCGCCCAGATGTCGCCGCGTGGTGGCCGGAGAGCGCCGTGCAGCGCCGCTGCTGAGTCCGCCGCCGCGTCGCGGCACGAAAGCCCGCTCGAGCAGCGCCCGCTGCGCTGCTAGCGTGCTGCTTTCGCGGCGCCCGCTTCGCGTCCGCCCGGCCAGTCGTAGCGCGGCCCGTGCCGCGCCAGTGCTCGCGCTTCGCCCGCGCCGCTTTCCGAGAGCGCCGCCTCGCGCCAGCGCTTCGCCGCCTCACGGGCTCGCGGCCTCGCTCCCGGCCGAAGCGCCCGCCGCCCGCGCCGCGCGCCAGCGTGCTCCCCAGCCCCGCTTCGCCCGGCCGCGCCCCGCTTCGCCGCCGAGTGCCACGCCCGCTGCCTGCGCGCTTCGCTTCGCCGCCACGCTGCCGGCCGTGCGCTTCGCTTCGCCGGCCTGGCTCTGCGCGCTGCCCCCTTCTGGCCCCGCTCGCCCGTCCGCGCCCACGGAGAAAGGTTGCCGGGGGAGGAGGGGGAGGAGGTGCGCCGGGGAGGAGGAGGAACCGGGGAGAGAGAGTGGGGTGCGGGTGGAGAGAGAGGGAGGATAAAGGGAGTTGTTGAGGCTGACGTGTGGGACCCGCAGATGGGTAGTTGGGATAAAGGATGCTATAGAGTATGAATGGTTGCGGGAAAAATTGATTTAGAGGATGGAATCTTGATGATCAGGACAGAAGATTCCCTTTAGAGGATGTATATAGAGTACGGCAGTGCGGATAGCCTCAAGACTTCGCGGGAGGAGGGCGGTGACCCGCTTCGTGCCACGTCCATGACCGGCGCTGCTTGCGTGTCGAGAATTTGCCGTCAGGAGCGCTGACTTTGACCTTCGTTGCGGCTGGGCGAAAACTCTGGTGTTTACTGAAAAGCAGTGGGGGTAGATGTATTAGGACTAATAAATACTCGCTCAATCATAAAATATCTGTCGCTTTAAGCTTTTTTGAGATATAACTCGCCAAATGATTTTTATATATAATAAATATTATTAATTAATGTCATAATTAGTATCATAAAAAAAATCTAGTTTTTTAACAAATTTATTCAAAGATATAAATATTGTGCGTATTTTCTATAAATCGAGTTAAACTTGTAACACGGAAAACCGAAAAACGATAAATAATTTGGGATGGGGCGAGTAGTTCTATTTGCTTATATCTCCACTATATAAAGAAGGAATATGTTCATCTATAGTGACGGTTTTCTTCATCCTTCTTCCGACTAACCCCTTCCCTCCCTTCGCATGCACACGCGACGCGACCTAGATGCTGCATGATACACACCCTCGCTACCTCTCCTTCCCTGACCCTCACAGAGAAAACCATGTCCCACACCCTGTCCAACCGCCTCCATGCCCTTCCCATGCTATCGTCACCTCTATGTGCAGACACCTCCCTCGCCCCCATCACATCGGTGGCATGGGCAGAAGGTGCATACACTACCTTAGTTGTCCTAGTGGTGTCCTTATATAACGATGCGTTTGGTGGCCCAGCAGCGGTTCGCGACGCCTCCGATGTTCGCTGAGGGAGTGGAGTCACGGCATTCTACTCCATCCCCTACATATATACCTTCCGACGAGCGATGACCATTGCTAATGGAGACGATACCAACATGGGAGGGCGACATTTTTTGTGGGTTTGACTTTAGAAATTTTCTTGGTGAGTCTTTAGCAAAGATCGAGTCACCTAGAGAACTTAACATGCGAACTCTGCCCCAATTTTGAATTTCATTTCTCTTCCCCTTCATTGTTCCATTGTTGTGTCAGGCTCATTGTTCAGGCAAAGAACTCCCCCCCCTCCTTTAGGAGGCCTCCTCAATCCAACATGTAACTGTTGTTTGTAAAAATTGAATTAAAAATAGAAAACAAAACAAAACAAAACAAAACAAAAAACATAGAGAAAAAAGTACACTATCTAGGGAATTTAGAAAGGAAGGAGGCATGGAAAAAGAAATAAGTGTTGACGAATATGAAAAACATCTAGTATATATTTGAAGTTATCTGAATATGAAGTATAGAAAATATAGCATTAAAACTTTTTGGAAAAAGGGAAGGGACGGTGCACTGTTTCAAGGACCTCCAAAAAGGGAAGATCCCCCCCCCCCCCATGCATTGTTTGTGGTAACTGTTCTTAGAACAGTGATATGTGAGGGGGTACTGTTCATCTGCAGTACTCTAAAAGAGAGAGTGGTGAGAGAGGAAGAGAGGTATACAGGATTAAGGTCGTTTATTTATTTATAGGAATTTTGCGGAGGCCTGATTTTCAGTTTAGAAGTAAAAATGCACTCTTAACAGTGAACCAGATATTGTGTTGTACGTGTACGTGTACATATAAAATTTTATAGAATTTTTTGGAGGCCAATGATTCAGTAGAGATTGTTTCATAGTGTTTCATTAGCTAGGGAACATTTTTATCTGTAAACTTTTCTGTTTCCTCTTAATGTAGCAGAGGATCAACAGAACATCTGCCTTCCTTCTTGCCTTCTTGGTCTTCAAATCCAGGTTGCCATCTTTTCCCCCCTCTGATGGAGTTGCTAAACTTCCATCCTATGGACCTTGAGGCTAATGCACCGCATACAGGAAATCGATCCTCGAGGACGTATTTATCGAAGAAACAACTGCAGCGGGCTATATTACCAGACACGCTATCCTTACGGACGGGTGTGCTTCCACCAAAAGTACCGGACCAGCAGGCCTCCGCTACCGCTGCTGCATGTGAGATGGAGACAAAAAACGCATGTGTGGAAGAGCGGGTCCACTATTTTAACCAATTAAAAAATATTTTAACTTACAAACCAAAAAACCAAATTAAAATCCGATTGCACCATTTAATTCGTTTCAATAAATTCTTCAAAACAAGATCTCACATGGATATATTTAGATAAAATTTATAAAAAATAACAAGTGGAGGCAACCTTCGAGTTTTCAATTTCTCATCCAAGCTATGTTGGTTTTGTCATCTTGTTAGATAATAATTTAGCAATAGATTAACCTATTCAAACTCTGGGTGTCATACAAAATTGCCTTGATGAAAAATATATTTCAAATTTTTGAGCAAAATCATATTAAAAAAAGACCTTTCTAAGCAAAATCATATAAAAAATTATCTTTCATTATTGCCTCTTATGAAAACCGCATACTTCCACAATCTATATTACTGAAAGAGTGTTATAATACTAATTTCCTCATCAGATTAGGAACTGAACTATTGAGAATACACATCTGGTGATATAGATGCTAAGATGCAGGAAATTAAGCTTGTGGGGTACTTACGGGAGCCAGTGATCTTATTGCTTCAAGTAGAGTGCTCTGGAAGGGGGATTTGAGGGCAGATCCTATGCCATGAGCCCAAGGCAAAGCAGCCGTGTGGCACAGTTTAGATATTAATACCATTGTCTTTGTTCATTCAATCTGTGAATATCAATATGTTTTGTTATTGAAGATTCCCGATCTGCACAGTTTTATACAACTGAGTTTTCTTTTTTGTTGAGGTTGTTAATTTTCATTTAGGTTATGGCAAAAAACTTAGTGGATGAATAGTTGAATCACGGTACTTTTGGTTTCGGTAAATTAGGGAGTATATAATGAAATTCTGTAGTATCTTTATTGAAAAAAAAAAGAATTCTAACATCTGTGTCAAAAAAATACATATCTTGCTTCTCGAGAGTCAATTTTTTAAATTTGACTAAAAATATAAAAATATAGTATTAACATTTGTGTCTCTAAATAAATTTTATTATAAAAATATATTATATGCTCAATCTAATGATAGTCATTATACATTAGAAATATTAGTATAGTTTTGTATGAATTTAACTAAACTTTAAAAATTTTATAGAACAGAAAAATAATATATAAGAAGACCCCCAAAGTTCGTGAAATTTTTGTTTTTATAAATGCAAAAGCTCAGTTACATTCTCAACCCCGCGTGCCTCCCCGAACCGACCGTCCGCACCACATCTCGCACAGTCACTCGGGCGTGAGCGGCGGTCTGGTTCGTCTTCCCGGCAGCTGCTGTCTGTCGGTCTCTGTGTGTTCACTGCTCCTATCCGCATCCGCAGCCACGCCCACGCGCGCGGTCGCCTCCACGCCCACCGCCCCCAAGCAGCGCACGTCTCTTTCCTCCTCGCGCTAGCCAAGCGGCTGCCTGCCTGCCTCCTTGCAAGTTGCTGCTACTGCTGCTTACCTCTTCTAGCCGACGAGACGTCGACGGCGACTTGGTCCAACCCTGCCCACACCGTCAATTACCACCAAAAACTAACCGCCTGCCCTTCCAGGGGAGCGCACCGGACCGGACCGGACCCGGCCGACGAGCCACGCCGACGCTAGCTAGGGTTTGGTTTCGCCCGCCGGCCATGGACCTGCCCCCGGCGCCGCCCGCCGCACCACCTACTCCCTCCTCCCCCAGTTCCCCGACGACGCCGCCGCCCCCGCCAACGTCCTGCAGCGCCAGTCCAGCGGCAGCAGCTACGGCGCCGGCAGCTCTATCTCCACCTCCAGCGACTACCCATTCCACCTGCAGCCCCCGCCTCCTCGGCCGCGGGGGTCGCCGCGCCGCCCGGATCGGCGGCAGCAGCGCCGCCCGGGGCCGCTGGCTCGCCCTGCAAGAGCTGGGCGCAGCAGGCCGAGGAGACCTACCAGCTGCAGCTCGCGCTCGCGCTCCGCCTCTGCGCCGACGCGGCGTGCGCCGCCGACCCGGGCTTCCTCGACCCGGGCGATTCGGGAAGCGGGAGGGGCAGCGGGAACGGGAGGGCCTTCCCGCTCGCGCAGCCCGCGCCCTCTGCGGAGTCGCTCTCGCATCGCTTCTGGGTCAGCACACTCAGCATACCTTCCCTTCCTCTATGCTCTTTCTCTCGCGCTCTCATGTAATACACTAATACTTAGTGTCATTTCGAGCACCGGCTGCTCGCAATTTATGAAAATCCAGATTTCAGAATTCTGCAACACGCTCACAAACAGTGCTGAACAAACCACTAATTAATCTCTAAACAAAAGCCTTAGGTCCAGTTGCTTGACTTGGTACTTGGTAGATCATACTGCAGTTCATGCTTACCACGTCTTATGTTTGGGTTGCAGCTGAACTCATGTGAAAAGAAATCATACAGTATGTCAGCATATCAAACACCACCAAATATACATTTCTATATGTGCAATTGGAATTCTATGTACTACCTATCGAGACAAATCTTATTGTTGTATTGGTGTTCTTTGCAGCTCGTCTTGGATTTCTTTTTCATGTTTGCTTCCCAATGCTTTTTCAGGTAAATGGTTCGCTATCATACAACAGCACAATACCAGATGGATTTTACTTGATTCATGGGATGGACCCCTTCGTATGGTCACTATGCACTGATGTACAGGAAGACAGCCGCATACCCTCCATGGAATCGCTCAAGTCTGTCCGTCCTGATGATTCTTCCATTCAAGCCATTCTTATCGATCGGAGAACTGATTTTGAATTAGGTATGTTGGAGAGTTATGCTTCCAGCATTCTGTCCAGTTCTGCTGATGCCAAAGATGTGGTAATCCAACTGGCCAAACTCATATCTTCAAGAATGGGGTGAGGGTTGTATCAATAAGCTCTTATACTCCTTTTGATTTGATCTGGTTCATGTGGTTTCTGAAACTTTTATTTTATTAATGATATATAATTTTTTGTTCATCGTCAAGGGGTACAACTTCCAATGAAGAAAACTTGCTTCAACGATGGAAAGAGTGCATTGAGGCCATCAAGTCAAGTACAGGATCTGTTGTGCTTCATCTTGGAAAGCTCCCTATCGGTCTCTGCAAGCACCGCTCGTTGCTATTTAAAGTATGTTTTCTGTTTTAAGTTGCTTTCCTGATTGTTCATCTTGTGGAAGTATGTTAATACAGTGACAACTACAATCAAAATGTTAGTAAAAAGTTCTATCTGAGCGCTGTCACATGTATGCTTGTGACTGTAACTATATTTTAATTCAGCAAACTTAGTTATCATTTAACTATATTTTAATTCAGCAAACTTAGTTATCATTTAAGTTATTCTTTTTTTTTTTTTGCCTTGGATCTTTACTGATGTTACAGTTACTGTATATGCTGCAGGTGTTAGCAGATAAAGTCAGTATTCCTTGTAGAGTTGTCAAGGGTTGTAAATATTGTAAATCTGATGATGCCTCCTCCTGCCTTGTACGCTTTGGGCTTGAAAGGTATTTTGCCTCTGAAGATCTCTGAGTATGACCCTTTAATGCCTGGACCTTGAACCATTTTGCAGATATTACTGCTTCTCCATTAATTGTTGTTTTGATATCTTATGGGCAAGGATTACTCATTCTCATATGCATCTGGACTATTTGTCTTATCTACCTGTTATTTTGACAACATTGATTGGTTGACTTAATTTGCCTTGTGTTTTGTACTCAACTCTTGTTAACTTTACTTGGCAGGGAATTCTTGGTTGATTTAATTGGGGATCCAGGCCATCTTACTGATCCTGATTCCTTTGTCAATGGTCCCTACTCACTTTCAGTATCCTCGCCTCTCCATCCCCCAAAATTTAGGTCATTGGAGATAACTTCAAATTTTGGCTCGGTAGCCAAGCAATACTTCTCAGATTGCCATTCCCTGAATCTCTTGTTCAGTGATTCTTCCACAGGTTGTTAGTTTCTGAATGTCTTCTTTCCCCATGTGTCAGCTGGCTATTACTACTTATATTGGTGTCTGTCTATTAAGCATTTGCTATAGGCTAAGGATGGATTCTTCATCAAGGATGTTTTTTTGTGTCAGGAGTGTGACAGACTGTACCATACATTTTTTCAGGTGTTGCTAATAGCACAACAGTAGTTTCTCTGGACCATCCTTATTCGAAGAAACATGTTGCTGGGGATGATGTTATGAACAGCTGGGTGCCAGGAAAAGGTAAATCATGCTAATGCTCTTAGGATTTGAAAATATACTGCCCCTTTTTGTTCTCAGTCATTAATATAGGGCTCGGTGTCATACTATGCTACATGGACACATCATCACGAAACAGATTATGCACCCCAAGATATCCTTTTTGCTCATGTACTGGGAAGTCACATAATTAACTGTAGCCCATACATCTCACCTATGTATGTTTTGATCATGCAGGGCAAGCAGTAATGAAGCCAGATATTATGGTGCCAGAAGCTCCTCGGGAGGTTTTGCCACTTATTACGTCCTCCAATATGAAGCTTGACAAAAAGAAAGAATTGGTGACTCCGCAGTTGCGGAGTACAGTCAGTGATCTGTCACTTGCTGCGGATGATTTGATTATTCCATGGAATGAGTTGGTTTTAAAGGAGAAGATTGGTGCAGGTACTCGAAAGTTGGGCCTTTTCTAGTCTGGTGGAAAATAATAGCTTCCATTGTGTTAGCAATCTTACTATCTAATCAGATTTGAATCATGCTGAGCAATTTGCCTGTTAGATCTCATCCTATGAAAGGAACAATTTTCTGATTTATATAAATCCATTTTCTTTCCAGGTTCTTTCGGAACAGTTCATCGTGCTGATTGGCATGGATCTGTAAGCTTCTGCGTTCTCTATCTATCAATTATAACCTGTAATTGGCAACTGTAAAAGGGATTGCTGCTTTTGCTTCTTTGTTTGATCAACTTTGCTGTATTATTCTGTCATGGGCACGCTTAGCTGAGAAGATGTAGGTATGTTAAACTAGAAGGGTCGGGATATGGAAAGTTGATTCCTTTCTTTTGTGCTTGATCCATTCTATTACATAGTTGACCCTTTTGGATGAACCTTCTATGTGTGGGTTTAATTTAGTTGGACTTATAATTAAAAATTCAGATTGACTTAATTGGACTCGTTCCCTTCCCTAAAATCAAGATGGACTTCTTTTCCTAATCCAGCCAACTACTACTGCTTATTGTGTGCAAACTCATCTATCACTAAACAGAGTCCACAAAAAATTTGTAGCAAACTCCATAACAGTACATTCTTTTATCCAAGCCTTTTTTTTGTCTCAGCTCATCTATTATTCTGTTTGTCCCCTGAGTGGGTCTCTGTTCCTGGTGATTTTGGGCTCAATATTAAAGTCAACTCTATATTTTCACAGGATGTTGCAGTCAAAATACTTATGGAGCAGGATTTTCACGCAGAGCGTTTCAGGGAATTTATGAGAGAGGTCTGTTGAATAATTTTTGCATGGGCTGCATGGGAATCTTTTGAATAATTTATGGCAGGGTACAATATTGCCTTATAACAGTACTCTCTTCTGTATCTGCATCATGCTTATGCCTTTTTTGGAGAATTCTTGTTCAAAGTAGTTGCCTTATAAATATTTTTCTTAATGTGGTAGGTTGCAATCATGAAAAGTCTGAGACATCCAAATATTGTCCTATTCATGGGTGCTGTTACTGAACCACCAAACCTATCTATAGTTACAGAATACTTGTCTAGGTATGGAAGTTCCTTCATTATATGATACCAAAATAGTTTACCAGCTTGGCTACTTCTAACAAGTGACGCTCTTCTTTCAATGCAGGGGCAGTTTGTATAAACTTTTGCACAGGAGTGGTGCAAAGGAAGTTCTAGATGAAAGACGCCGATTAAACATGGCATTTGACGTGGTATTGTGACAACCTGTTTCCTCCACAGTTTTACCTCATGTTATGGAATTAAAGCAATACAATGTTACTATCTGAGCCCTCTGTGCTGGCTTTACAGGCCAAAGGAATGAATTACCTGCATCGACGCAGCCCTCCTATTGTTCATCGTGATCTGAAGTCTCCAAATCTTCTAGTTGACAAGAAGTATACTGTCAAAGTAAGGTTAATGGACCTCATATCCTATTGCATTTAAGCAAACAAAATTGCATTTCCATGCTGTCTGCCTTGTTTTGATGACATGTAGTTGGTAATCATAGTTATCTTGGTGAATATTCCTGTGCACTTCAAAAATACAATGACATTTGAATCGAACACTGTCCAATCCTAAAGAACATGATTTTTAGGAAGAGAATAGAGCTATAATCTTGCATATTCTTGTTTTTCCATTGGATAACCTGGGATTTTCCATTGGATGTTTATTTTCCCTCCAGCCAGTCCATGGGGATTGAACCTAACCCCATTGCATTCAAACAATCCCTTGAATCTTGATAGAGAAAATTCAGAGAGAACACAAAACTATTGTAATGATTTTGTAGCACTGGAGATGTTTGTAGTCATGATTTATTTCTAAGTTCAGCTTGCCATGGTATTCAGACATCATGGTTTTTGGTAAACATATTCATGGGATGTATTTGCCAGAGATGCTAAGTTTCCTAACCAAATGCAGAAATACTATCTTGACATAGCATGTGGGGTTCCCAGTTGTGGCATTCTTCCTTATAGAAGACACATATTAAAAGATCTTGTTAATCTAATATTTCCTTAAATCTTTTTTGTTTTAGTTTCCATGTTATCATTTACTCTTAATTGTTTTTCTGATCACAACATGATATTAAGGTATCCATTTGGCTAAACATTTTATGTTTTGACTATTCTTAGGTATGTGACTTTGGCCTTTCAAGATTGAAAGCTAACACTTTCCTGTCTTCCAAGTCTTTGGCTGGAACTGTAAGATCCTTTTCCACTTTTCTAAAGCTCCCCTTTCACTGGAATTTGCCTTGTATAATCCTTATCTTTAAATATCAGCCTGAATGGATGGCACCTGAAGTGCTTCGAGATGAACCATCCAACGAGAAATCTGATGTCTACAGTTTCGGTGTAATCCTATGGGAACTAATGACACTGCAACAACCGTGGTGTAATCTGAATCCTGCCCAGGTAACTTCATTATCTGGTAGCGGCATTAATGAAGCAACACAAGCACTCATGGAGATTATTAAATGCGCTAAGAACACATTTTCTGCTCATTGACAAACAACATACACATGAAGTGATGCATATCATTAATATATTTATCCTCCGTTTTCTATATGGCTATATGCTATCTGCAGGTTGTTGCTGCTGTAGGTTTCAAAGGAAGAAGGCTTGAAATCCCAAAAGATCTGAATCCTCTAGTAGCCGCATTGATTGAATCTTGCTGGGCCAAGTATGTATTGTTTGTTGTTCCACCTATATACCCCTTTCAGCTTTATTTATCTGAAGTTAATGACAAGGACCTGGGCCTAACTATATGAATGCTATGCCTTCTGTAGTGAACCATGGCGAAGACCCTCATTTGCAAATATTATGGATGCATTGAAACCATTAATTAATAAGGGTCCAGCACAGTTGATTCGTTCAGATTCGTAGGCTGTTCTATACAGGTATGGGAAGATGTATTCTACTGAGTGGTCCTGATAAACATCAACATGAGGAGTGTTCTACTTCTGACCTGCTATAATTGAATAATCCTTGGATGGTATTACTTCATTCTGATAATACAATTCTCCTCATATACTTTCAATTGAAGTGTACCTGTCAACTTCTTTCCATGGCTTAAGGTATGCTACCATTTTCAGAGAGCTCTGCTTCCCATCAACATTTCAAGTATTTATGGATTGTTGAATGTGAGGTTTTACTTAAATATTTGCAACAATGTTTGAGTTTAATTTAAATACAAATCAGACACATATCGACATTTCAACTATTTATGGATTGTTGACTGAGGTTTACTTCAATATTTGCAAACATGTTTAGTTAAATAAAAAATCAAACACATCTACAATGGACATGAAGTAAAGCAATGCTGATGTCAAACAGAGACAATGTAGATGGACAAGGTAAAATGATGCTAATATGAAATGCAGACTATGCTAGCTGTAGTTCCTTAGTGTCCATTTTGTCTTGTGTTCATTTTCACATGTTTTCTTGCAACCTATGTTGTATAGAAAAGGTTAAGGACTGAGTTAAACATATTGGTTAGAAGTTTGAAACCACTTTGTTCATTTATATGTATCAAGTTGATAGCTACGAACTGCAGCAATTCTGATTGCTCAAAATTATACTTCTGATTTTTTCAATACATTAAATACAAGATTTGATCAGTGTGCTCTGATAGTTAGTACTACTAGTACTTATGATAATGGAAGCTCCTTACATTTCTCATTTTACATTGAAATTGTTAGGCAGATTTAGTCTAATTGCCCAGTTTTTAAATGGGTTTATGACCAAGTTGACTATGCATCACTATACTTTCATTGAATGCTGCTTTGCAATGAAACTTGTTTGTGGTGGCTGTTAGGTCATTAGATCCTTTTATATTGTTTGTAAAGCGTAAGAGCTATGAGTTATTGGCTGAGCTCTTACTGGTTATAAGTTTATGGGTTATATAGCTTTTATTTTTCCTTTTTATTTGTTAAGTAGTGCTGATGAGGTTGTATAACTACTGACAGGTCTGCATGGACATCACCAGGAACTTAGTCCAAGGTCCCCATGAGATATGTATGGGATTTCATTGGTTACTAACTCAGATTTTCGTTTGGGTTATTATATGAACAGGAGTTGTCCTGTGATGGTATCTCAATCGTGACAGAGAATGCCGCCAATGCCAGGTTTTGAGCATACTATGAAAAAATCCCCTGGCCATGCCATGTAAATTCTAGCTTCTCCTAGATTTCTTCTTTGTGTATGTAACTATAGGTAACCATGAAAACCAAAGGTTTAGGCTGACTTTGTCCAGGCCTCATTTCTGATATCGCTCCAGAGCAAGCAAATACAGTGCCATAGACGGTGATGTCTGTTGTATACTCGTGTATATGCCTGTTTCTTCATCTCTTGTAGTGTAACATGTCTTCAAATTTACTTAGTGATGGCGCATCTACTTCTGCCGATCTGTACCATTGTTGCTGCTGAAGACAAAGTGTGCCAAACAAACAGAGCCTTTTTCGGTCTCCTGGCATGCTTGTGATGCGGGTTCACATGGATTGCCAGATATTTTGTTCCTGCAACAGATATGGTTGACCTGAATCCTGATGGGATATTTTTTGTTTGGAGTGGTTGTGCATATTACTTCCACGCTGCTTCAGGAGCTAAGTTGTTAACCCATTAACCTTCTGTGTGGAGTTCGGATCTTTCGATTCAATTTTGATGATCTCCGAACAGCTTTATTAATTACCATGACCAATGACCAACGACCAAGAAACTAATAAAAACCCTTTCTTCATGGCCTCCTACGTCGATCATGAACACTTATGGATCGCTGACGAATGACAGGCGGAGGTCTGCACAGAATGGTACGTTCATCCCAGCATTCCATCAAACTTGTCAGCTCCTTTACGAAATGTGTCATTCTCAAACTTGTCAGCTTAATGTGTCCTATCGATATGATTTTGTATCACATACTTCCTCCATCTCATTAGCAGTGTCGTTCATATACTCCCTCTGTCATTAGCAGTGTCGCTCGGGAACTGGAAATGTGAGAGGGGCACGGATTTTAAATGTTAAAGACCGTGAGACGGATGGAGTACGCTGCAAACTCCTCCGGGACGCAAACTTAATACACTTCACCATTCATGTAGTTGGTTTTAGTTTAATTGACCTTTTGGTTCCATGGCTAAATTTATATATGTTATAAAATACAAAGAGACTAAATTCTGTTATTGCATTGGAGATGTCATATTCGGTGGGACTTATAAGCTAGCTAATAACCTGAAACAACTGAATTTTTTGAGGAAAAAATACTATTCAAACGACTAATAAGCTAACTAATAAATTGAAGTAAACATACATGTACAACTAAATCAGACAAGTTGAGTGGCCTCTAATGCAATTTATGCTTCCAAAAATTATGTTTCATAGTTTAGTATTCGTCTTTTGAGAACCAAGCTTGTGTTATGATGAAGTCAACGCTAGTCTTAAGGCATGCGCTAGGCTAGATAGTGTGATTGTCTTAGACCCCTGATTATAAAGGGTAACAACTCATAGAACTAATTAGCAAATTGTTGTATAAGATAGTAATTATAGCATGTTGTTAGGTATCTAAATAAGAGCCATCTATCTGCCTAAGCTACCGACGATATTTTAAACTCTACTCAATGCAACTACTCTTGATTGTTTGGTTCATTTGGTTTTTTGCAAGAATCCTATAGCAGCCAACAACGGAGAGTATTTCATATGCAGGGCTTGATTGATTGGCTACCAAAACTTACCATGTCAAGGATTTAGCAAGCCAAAACTTAGAGAAAAAGTTGTCAAAGATTTAGCAAGCCAAATGTGCGAAGTTGACAAAATTTTATAGCCAACTAAATACTAGCCAAAATCATGGCTTGCCAAATCTTTGACGCGGCAAATTTTGGTAGCTAATCAATCAGACCCGCAATCTTCCTTTAAGTTTGGCGATTTGCAATGCTTCTGCAAGATCCCACCTTGTATAGTCATCACATGCATTTATATTATATTAAACTTTGTTGATTGCATCCCTCTTTAGTTTATATTAAAAGCACCATATAACTAATCCTAGTCATTTTTTATATCGATGGCATCAAGGGTGCAATGATAATGTACACGTTTGATCCAGGAACCGACTGCCTTCATCCAGTTCTGATGCCCCATTGGCTTTATTTACGTGTTTTAATGACCATCCGCTTTTATTGCCTCCAATCACAGATAAAGTTTGGGATATTATTTTCCATGTAGATGAATATGTCTGGTATGTCTCTTGGCTGGCATGTCACTAATGGCTCTGGTCCTTTAAAAGGACTTCTGAATATGGTCAAACGTATAGTTTCTCAAATTGATGAAAATTATAGTTAGTAGTTTTTGAATGGTGTTCATTTATTAATGACTTGCTCCCTCTGTCCTTTTATTTCTATCGTTGTAGCCTCTAGCTAGGCCAATACAAACTGAGAGGATGTCCAAATACAGGCCAAAGACAATGCATGCAGCCATTCAAATTCCATGCCCCAATGACAATTAATTGGGGACAGAGGGAGTACTTATCTGCAATATAGGCTATTGCTCCATTAGAATGGTTGAAGGGAGTGGTCGGTGTAGACTAGAGTAGATGGGGGCACTTACATTAGAGTTATGTCTCCCATGGTGCGAGATTCTTTAGTTTGTGGTATTGTGAGTCTCTAGGCGTGGTGTCTCTATTTCTGCTAACAGAGTTGTTAGTAGTATATTAAACGCACCGACATAGGACAATCCCAATTTGTACTAATAAAAAAGAGGATAGTTGCAGCCTCAAAGAACAAGAAAAGATTAAAAAAGAGAGAAAAAAGGCGTACCGAAGGTACAACTATCTATGATAAGAGAATAGCCCGTTAGATATTTTGTCATGCCAAATCCAAGTTCTAGATTCATCCTTAATTCTTGCAAGAACCGAAAGGATCAATAACTCTTTTCTCTGAAAAACTCGATTTCTTTCATTCCAAATGTCCCACACCACTTAAAAGGATAAGTGTTCAACAACCTTTTTTGGTGCATCATGTCCATAAGCCAGCCTTGTCCACCATTCATGAACAATCACAGTTAATTCCAAATTAATGGTGGAGCAGTGACAATTGATGAGATTTTCTCCTTCTTTGATAGAGAAAGTAATAAAGATAGAAAAAGGTGAAGGAGTATGTAGAAGTTAAAACATAGTAGGGATGAAAATAAAGAAAATCTATTTGACTAGGCACTTTCCAATAAAAGTGATATCATATCTATTTCTGATCATAATCATATATAATTTGATATTCCCATTTTTATACTAAGATTGTAACCTAAATAATTGATGTTTTATAAGAAAATCCTGACCAATAAAAGTGATGTTATATCCGTTTGTAAGCATACTAACGTGTTGTTTGGTTCAGCCAGAAGACGCACGAGAACATAAATGGAACTCATTCGCCAAGGCTACTATTGCATGTAACCAATAACATTAATTATTGCTTGGTTCAACAAAATGGATATATAGCCACATGCGGTAACCGACAACGCGAAAGGAACAAAGGTAACACACTGACGAAACGTCGTATCTGTTAACCTGGGAATCAATTTCCACTCGGCTCAACTAAACAGGTAACAGGCCAAAACGCACCAACCAAATAGCACCTGAGTATCAATAACCATTATACTAATATAAATATATATAAATAAATAGTTAATAAATAACTAAAAAAAATCTAAACAAAGGAAAAATCGTCTCCTACCATTTGCATCCGAGCATCCCACGCCGAGACACCAGCAAAAAAAATTCCACAAATAGTAAGGTGCCATGTGATAAAACGGCAGCAGCAGTGTGCCATGCCAAATTGCCAATGCCATCGCTGCAGCTGCGGCGTCCTCTTCCTCGTTTCGCGGCTTGCGCTGCTCCCTCCCTCCTCCCCCCCCGGCCTCCGGCTCCGGACCCGAAATCAAATCAAACCTGCTGCTGCCTGCCTGCTGCGTCCACTGTCCCTCCCAGCCAAGCGCCCAAGCCGCCGCTTCTCTTCCTCCTCCTCACTTGCCCTCGCTGACGCCCAATCCATTCCCCCTGATCCCTAGACGCCAGCCGCTTCGATTACGCGACCCGCCTCGCAAACCCTAGCTGCCCCGCTCGCTCCCTCTCCCATGCGCCCCAAACCCTAGCTTCCCGCCCGCCGGTCATGCGCGCCTCCGCCTCCGCGGTCCCCATGGAGGCATCCGCCTCCGCCCGCAGATCCGCCGCCGGCCCCGACCCCGGCGCCAAGAAGCCGCGCCTCGCGCAGCCGCCGCCGCCCCGGGACCCCAGATCTTACGCCGCCGCCGCCTCCGCCACCTCCAATGGCGGCACAAGCGCCGCCGAGCAAGCGCTAGTCGACGAGCTGCTCGGCCAGTACCGGACCGCGCTCGGGGAGCTCACCTTCAACTCCAAGCCCATCATCACCAACCTCACCATCATCGCCGGCGAGAACCTCCAGGCCGCCAAGCCCATCGCAGCCCTCATCTGCGCCAACATCCTCGAGGTGACCTTTGCCTTTTGACTCCTCTTACGCTCGTCAAACTCCCGTCTTTCTCCCTCAAATCACCATGTAAAAGTAATTCTAATAGCAAGCACCCACTGGCTGTCTCTTATGGTATACAGTACATGTGCTCGGTGGTGTGGTAGGATCACCAGTCCTCTGGGCATTGTACACACTAGTGTCCATTCTAGCTATCAAGATCAATCGCTGTGATGTTGCGAAGCGAGTTGTTGTGTGTATAGTAGATGCAAAAAAAGGAAATGCTGATTTGCCTATCTTTGCTGAGGAATCTCTCCCTCATCTCATTTCTCTACCTCTTGCTCTCGTGTGTCTATGGAGCTCGCTTTGTGATGCTATCTATATTCATGGTTCATATGATTTCAAACGCAAAAGTTCCTTGCTCAACTTCGTTTCTCAAGTGTTCATTGATTTATAAATTTCAGACTGTGTGACACCGCAAAAACAGATATGAACATTGTGGTTTGAACTGCCCTTCGTAATTAGAGGGATATACTAAAACATCATAAGTTATCAGCTTATGGTTGAACATCGAACCAGGCTTCAAAAGCATTTCATTTCCACGCTCCCCACAAACTTGTGTACAGATTACATCCTCACGCTGCAGTAACTATTACACTGTTCTCATGCTGACCAGTGACAAAGTCATCAATTTGTGTACCCTAACCAGCTGAATCGCAAAGTGTCCCAGATTTCAGAAAGTTCTACTACAAACTGAAGTTTATGATTCATCGTCATGTGCACATGAAAAATATTTTGATGCACTTATAAAAGGACAGGGAATTGTGAATTATAATATATGCCACAAGTGTGGCCTGCACTGAACTTCTCCTTACGCTCCTGGATAACTGCTGAGCATTGGTTGACTTGGTTTGTGTATTACTTTGTAACCTGGCTGCTATACACGGTTTGAGACGGCATGTTGTCTTTGCTCATTTTGTTTTGTTGGTTGTATTCTAAAAGGAAAAATTACTGGATTCTTCAGAAGGTTGAGTCCTAGTTACTGGATAAAAGGAATGACGAATAAACACCCTCGAACCTTCTCAGCTATGTAGTTGTGTGAATTGTAAGACTCGCACCGTTGTATATGTTCTGTTGTCAAATCATATCTGCCAGTGTTCTTGTCTTGAATCCACATTGCTGAGACATATCGGCATTTGTTTTTTCTTGTTGACCTGTACTATAATCCACTATAGTGTTATGCAATTGTTATCCACTATGTATGGAGGAGGTGTATCTATTTTATTTGATGGTTGCTTGTCCCTGTAGGTTCCAAGTGAACAGAAACTACCATCGCTATATCTACTTGACAGTATTGTAAAAAATATTGGAAAAGATTATGTTAAACATTTCTCAGCAAGATTACCAGAGGTTAGTATTTCATCCTGTACCATCTTCTTGATATGGGAATAGAGATGGTTCCAACCTCTGGAAACAAAGAGGGCGTGACTTGGACATCACAATAACTAAGTTTTCTTTGGTTGTATTTTTTTTTTTTTGCTAGGTGTTCTGCAAGGCATATAAACAAGTTGATCCTGCTATACATCATAGCATGAGGCACCTCTTTGGAACATGGAAAGGAGTGTTTCCTCTGCCTCCACTCCAAATGATTGAGAAGGAACTTGGTTTTCAGTCATCTGCCAATGGATCATCGAGTGCTGCACCATCAAGGACTGATTCTCAATCCCCGCGCCCATCCAATAGCATACATGTAAATCCAAAATATTTGGAGGCGAGACAGCAACTCAATCAACCAACTAAGGCAAGATATTCTTTCTCAATTTATCTTGGTACACCTGTTCACTCCTTTGATCTCTGGGTCATAATCAAAATATGTACCAGCATTGTAGCTGGCTCTTTTTTTTCTTTGCACCCCATGTGATTTTGTTCCTGATGCAATTTCCCTTACTTTGGGCAGGGGATACTTGGAAGTGGTTCTAAGACAGCTGTAATTGCTGATACAGACAATGATATTGAGAGGGCTAACAGGCTAGGTACTGATAGAAGTGCAGGGAGAAGATTAGATGCTCCTAATGCTAGATCTGTAAGTTCTTTGCTATCTCTTTGGCTCTTTTGACATCTCTTCATGTAAAATAGCAGAAATGTGTCACTGCTCCTTGTGTCATTCACTTTTTTTCCCTAATGTACTCTTTTAACCCTAACATGCAGAACATACAGCGCACTCAGAGGGACCCTTTTAGCAATCCTGTTCATGAAAAACAGGCAGGTAGAGATGTGAGGGGCCTTGGATTCTCCAACATTTCGCAGCAGGCTATTGTGGGAACTGGTCAAATTCGCTCAAAACCCAAAGGTCAAGATGGAATTGGGGGGCCTTATTATGCCTCTGGTGTTGGGACTTCTGAAGAACAACTTGACAGGCGCAGCAACTTTTATGCAAGCAAGGATGTTCGGTCATCAGGATCTGTACGTTTGGATAGTGCACTTCTTCCAACTCCATCAATTAATGCTGATAGAGTTGGTAGGCCTTCATCAAACAAAAGCTGGAAGCACTCTGAGGAAGAAGAATATGTTTGGGATGATGTACACTCTAAAGCAGCAGAATATGGTGGTAGCAATAATGTAATAAAAGGAGAATGGATGTCTGATGATGGCAATGCTAAGTTTGCAAGCCTCCAAAGGGCTAAATGGGCTGAGGCAGGACCTGTTGAGCGTATAGATCCCAACACACATAGACCTGATAATGTGTCAAGATTTGGACTTGCAGCAGGTCAAGAAAGAAGAATTTCAGCATACATGGTATGTGGCTTCAAAATTATTGGAAGAAAATTATATTAAATATCCAGTAAATATTGATATGCTAATTATCGCTACATAATAATGCCAGAGATGTTTTAAACATGCATGATGCAAATTTCCTTGTTGGAAAGTATTATAATACTAGTCTTTTCAATTCTTCAGGATCAGGAAGAGTACCTTCTTGGCAAGCGTGAGTTGGAAGCAAGAATTGATAGGGAAATTAGGCCCGATGGACAACAGTTCCCAGCACCTCGAGGTTCCTCTCTCTGGTTGTCCCAGGAAAAAACACTGCCAGACATTGGGTTGGACCCTAGGATATCAAGGTTTTCAAATCAGCCAGCAGAGAGGTCTACCATTTATACTGGCACCATGTCAGCAAGTATCACATCATCTGTACCTGTTGGGTTGTCAGGACACTATGCTGGAAGGTCAAGCCTAGATACTGCAAATAGTGTGCCAATAAGATCAACTGAGGCTTTGGGGCAGCAGAAGCATAGATATTGGTCATCTTCCCCTCCACAATCTCACCCATCATCTACTGCACCCTTTGCACGTCAGGGCTCTCCAAATCCTGCTGAGTCTGATTTTTATCCTTCCAGATCATTTTCTCAATTGGGCCAAAATTCTCAAGAAGAATATAGCCAAAGAGCATTGCAACCTGGTCTACAGGCAACCCAGCAGACACAAAAATACACTACGTTACCGTCAAAGTCGCATATTAAGCCATCTGATCAACTGCAGACAAGTTTTTCGCGTGAAAATTCTCCATCGCTGTTCAGACCATCCCAGCTTGGAGAAGTCTCTCTACCCAGTGATTCCACCCCTATAAGCTCAGATCTGTCAAGTGCTAGTAATTTGTTGGCTGGTCTCATAAAGAGTGGGTTCAAACCAAATAACCACAGTGATGCACGGCCTCTTGGTCCAAGTGGGTCACTTCCAGTGGCTTCTTTATCACTTCAAAATGCTGCTGCTGAAAATAACACTTTGCAGACACAGACACCAAACACTTCTCGTCCACCATTGCCACCAGGTCTGCCACCACCTCCATCAACGCAGAGTTCAGAGAATGCTGCGCCGCTCTCGAGCCTTCTCAGTTCCCTGGTTGCAAAGGGATTAATCTCTTCGCCAGCCTCTGATTCATCCAATGCTGTCCTTTCACAGCCAAATAAAGCATCAAGCATGAATGCTAAAGATGTCACAGCCTCAGCTGTGCCTTTGCCAGATCTGAAGTCTTCAGTTGGTAAGGTGTCATCTAATTCTGATTCATCTGCCCCAACAAACGCTTCGTTACCCAAAGCTATCGAAATTAAGATGGGTGACCTCATTGGCCTGGAGTTCAAGCCAGAGAAACTTCGCAAGTACCATGAGCACGTGATTAGCAGCCTCTTTGATGACCAAAGCCATCAGTGTAAAACCTGTGGTAATAGGTTCAGGCTTGAAGAACTGAGCTTGCACACATCAAGCTGTGGTCCAAGGGAGTCTGAGACTATCTATACTGGTATTGCACCTAAAAGATGGTACCCTAACAAGAACATTTACATTGATGGATCACATGAAATTGAGGACAGCACTGAGGATTCTGATGCAGATTTAGCTTCTACAGAAGAAATGTGTGAGTTTATGGTCCCTGCAGACGAGAGGCAAAGTATCTGTGCACTGTGTGGGGAACCATTTGATGACATATATTCTTTTGAGAAGGGGAATTGGATGTACAAGGATGCAGTATTTTTGGATTACCCCAAGGGAGAAAACAGCTGCGGAAACAATGTTGAGAGTGACGAGCATGTGCCCATAGTCCATGTAAGATGTATGCCAAGAGGCTCAAACGATGGCATGGAGGTTGACTAGAATGATTGTTGTTCACAGCAGCTAAACTCTTGAGGGACATTGAGGTGGATGAGCCTGAAGCTGGGGTTTGCATGAGGAAATGTGCACCATCAGGCGGTCTGTCGCAATTGGCTGATGACATAGTAGGATGATTGGTTAATGGTGGCAGGCGTTATCAGAAACAAACTTTTGGCGAAGATCTGAAACCGTCCATGGATTTAACCGTGCCCTGCTCACACAAAGAATAAAAGCTCCAGAGGAGTGCTTCGGCCATGTGAATCAGAATTATCAAAATCTTCATATTTTGGGTCTCCATCAGAGAAAGGATTTTATGTTGATAGAAAGAAAGCTTTGTAGGAGCATGTCAAAAGAATGTATGATTTCTTTACGAGGAAAAAGGGGTATGATACCCCCCATGTAAGTCGGACAGTGCTGTTTTGCTTTTTGACGATACATTTCTCGTCTTTTGGAGTAGGAATTTTTGTACCTAAGAAACTGATAATAGAACATGATAGAGGCAGGACTAAACAAGTTAGTTGTGATTGCTTTGCAGTTGACCTGTGAACGTATATGTCAGTGTCATCCAGTTCCGATAGTACGGTTCTGATAGTTCTTTTAGGAGTTGACGAAATAAGACAAACTAGGGCCTGTTTGTTTGCATGATCTGGTCCTGTACTCCTCCTGTCCGTGGCGGCTGGTCTGGCCAAGGCCAGCTCGAGCTCGGCCCTCAGTGATGTAACTCCATGTGTTTATTTTAACAGAGATCGTATCGTATTTACCTATACAAATAGGATTAACTATCGTGTTTTGTCACCACTCTTCTTCCACTCCTTGGAACACGCCGAGTACACCCTTTTCCATTCTCTCCCAATGTTCGATGGGATGTCAATACGGAGAGAATGGAAAAGGGTGTATACACCAATGCAGTGGTAAATATGACGGGAGTGTCTTCTTCCTCGTGGATTTGGAGTGAAGTGTTCTTGGCGGTGTTGCGGACGGGCCACACCTTGGCAGTGGCCTCGCATGCTTGGCATAGGTCGAGATGGCAATGGGGACTAGATCTTTTCCGAGGGAGACTTTCCTGTTAACCATTGTTTGGATATAGTCGACGCATCAATTCAACATGTGTTGAAGTGGCCAAGTGGGTGGAGTGAAATTTAACTAAATTTTACCACAACACGTGGATTAAAATAAATCCGACACATGTTACTACCTTCGTCCCTGAAAGCTGCAACTCCTAGAATCCGTGTCAGTCAAACTTTTTTAACTTTGATCAACTTTATAGAAAAAGGCATCAATATCTATGATACAAAATGAGTGTCTTATAAAAATACATTGTATGATAAATTTAATGGTACTAATTTGGTACTATACATCTGCGAATGGGCATGTGGTCCAATGGTAGGACTATCCAGTGGGACGCTATCCACCAGGGATCAAATCCTGGTGCTCGCACCTTTCCTGGGATTTTCCAGGATTTAACGGTGTTATGCTTTAAGTGGTAAGCGACGTTCCCGTCGACGACGAAGCGCCAATGGTGACTTCGGGAATCTCCAGATCTAGGTGTAGGGCTTGCGTGCGTGTGTTCATAGGGATGAGTGTGCGTGCGTGTTGTGAGCGTCTGCGTTGTACTGTGTAACTCTCTCAAAAAAATTTGGTACTATACATCTTAGTATTTTTTCAAGAAATTTAGTCAAAGTTTAAAAAGTTTGACTTAAGACAACTCGAGAAGTTGCAGTATTCAGGGACAGAGAGAGTAACATTCAAACATCATATTCATCTTATGTGTTGGAGTGGATTGTGGTAAAAAATAGTTTAAATTCCACATCAATCCACTTCAACACACATGGATTGAGGTGGATATGAGTGCATCCAAATAAAGATTTAGAGAGGTCGGGATTGGGAAAAGTTAGTCCTAAGCGAAAATAAAATAGGGATGGATGGGACTCTTCCCATCGGATTCGTGTGGAATTTAAACTATTTTTCACCACAATCTTCAGCATGGGCTAGGGAAAAAGAGCATTTTGAATGCCAACATCATTTTGAGTGGACTATTTATCGAATTTCATAGAAACGAGAAACCATGCAGATCTCCGCTCAGGTCTTATTTGGATGTATTTGGATTTGTATCAATCCACGTGGGTTGGGATGGATTGGAGTGAAATTTAAACTAAGTTTCACTCTAGTCCACTCTAACGCACGTGGATTGAGGTGAATCTAGTAATATCTAAATAAGATCTTTCGGTGGTGTCGGATACCAAAATAAGGCTACCCTAAACCAAGACATAACTAGGCCCAAAAAACGCAAAACCAGTCCGTACAGGGCCAAAAGGCACGACCCACCGAGGCCCAACGCACTGTTTCCTGCCTCGCCCGAGCCCTCCCTGCCGAGGCCTCGGGCGAGCACTAGCTTTCCGCCTCGCCTGAGCCCTCCCCATTGGGGCATCGGGCGGGCGCTAGCCTCTCACTCGTCCCCGAGCCCTCCCCGTTGAGGCCGGGCGGGCGCTAGCCTCTCGCCTCATCCGAGCCCTCCCGTTGAAGCCTCGGGCGGATGCTAGTCTCTCGCCTCGTTCGAGCCCTCCCCGCAGAGGCCTCGCACGAACTCCCAACTTCCGTCTCGCCCGAGCCCCCACACCTGGCCTCGGCCGGGGCGCACCGCGTCCCCTGGTCAAACCAGAACTCTTAGGCGTGACGTATACCTGCCCCTCATCCCTTTGCAGTTCTCATCAGAGAGAGGCCATCTCCTGGCAGGGTACGGGGGCTGTCGCGTCACTACTCACACCCGTGCTCAGGACTTCACCATCCTCCACAGTGGTGGCCATGCCCACTACTGTAGGGTACTGTTTTGCCTAACCTCTATGCCAGGTCTAATCACGGGAGCTTCGGGACACCGACTGCCACGCTGGATGCCATCACCCGACGTCATCCTCCGTACCGGAGCCGGGTTAGGCAGAGCACCAGTCAAACAACAGTCACTCTGGGTTTTCTGAACCCGGGATGGGCAGCCACTACCATGACGACCGGCCTCCCCTGTGCCAACCACTCCCCGTACGGCAGCAAGGGCCGAGGCCCTTAGAGCCTCGGATCCGGGATGGGTCAAAGCTATAGCAAGCTACAGGGCTCGGACATGTCTCCCACGACCCCTCCGCCAACCTCCACAGGGATAGCCGTCCCCTCCATCACCAGGACTAAGGATACGACTTCTCGCAGTTGCGACCACGATCCACAGTGCCAGGACATGCCCTACAGTGCCGACGCCCACTCCAGGGCCTCGGCGCAAGGGGGATACCGAGCTCCGAGGCCTTGGTTCGGGAGGGAAGGTGCCCATCACCACTCCACGTACATGGACACTCTTTGTAAACCCTATCCTCCCCTTACGACTATAAAAGGGGAGGACCGGAACCTTCCTAGGGCAAGGCAGATCATTCACACACACAAACACGATATTGGCACTTACCTCAATCATCCACGAGACTTGGGACCAGCTCCCTCTCTCAACCAGCTTGTACACCCCTGCCTACAAGCACTTCGGTGCGAGATAATACAAGTCTCCCTCCCCCACTAGACGTAGGGTCTTCTTTTGCCCGAACCAGTATAAACCCCTTATATTCATCTTGCACACCTTCCGGAGTTGGGAGCACGCATTATAAATTTACTCGTTGGTGTTAGAACACCAACCGTCAGTTCTAACACCGATAGATGGCCATGCAGGCTCTTCCTGTAGTCCATGCTAAAGACTTAAGAAGTGAAACAGGCGGATGAGTTTAAAAAATACACATTTCGAATGAGAACTTCATTTTTTTCTAACAATGAATTAAAAAAGAAAGGTCATTAGGGTCTGTCAAAAGAGAAGACAACATCATTTTTCTTAGAGTTAAATGCACTAGAGGCCCCCGAACTTGTAAGGGGGTGTCATACAGGCCCTTGAACTTTCAAAGTGCATTTCTAGGCCCCTAAACTTGTTAAGTGGTACACCACAGACCCCTAAACTTTAAAAATGCATGTCTAGCCGCTGAACTTGTAAGCGTGTGTCATATAGGCCATTATATACAAGTAACCTTTGATATTTTTTTTTAAAAAAATAGAAATCCAAATTAAGAAGCAAGAAAAGGGGTACCTAGAGAGATCTAAAAATCTTGATATTTTGTAGGTTGGTTGAGTGAATATGCTAAATAAAAACCTCAAACTTATATATTCTATTGACATTTTGAGGTTTTTTATTGCCATTTGAATACTTTAAAAATGCATAGAATACATAAGTTTGATATTTTTAAAATACAATAATTTAAATTTCACTTAAAAAATTTAGCATATTCTATGTCATTATTATCCTTGTTATTCACTCTACCAACCTACAAAATATCAAGATTTTTAGAGTTCTCTAGGTACCCTTTTCTTGCTTTTTAATTTGGATTTTTAAATTTTTTAAAAATATCAAAAGTTACCGTTCATAGGGCCTATATGACATATTCTTACAAGTTCAGGGGCTAGACATGCATTTTTAAAGTTCAGAGGCCTTGTGGTGTACCACTTCATAAGTTTAGGGGTCTAAAAATGTACTTTCAAAGTTCAGGGGCCTATATGACACCCCCTTACAAGTTTAGGGGCCTCTGGTGCATTTAACTCTTTTTCTTTTTAGGGGCCTCTGGTGCATTTAACTCTTTTTCTTGTATAATTGTTTTATAGAGAAAAGGAGGTCTCATTGGTACCGGCGGAGATGCTCTGGCAACCAAACCCCCACCCCTCAAAGTAGTTGGCCGTGTTGTTGAGACGGAGAAGGTAGTGTTGTCAACCCAAAAAGAACGAGTGTAGTGTCAGCCTGAAAACGATGAATGGAGCTCAATGACGTGTTAGTCCACTTCACCGCTTAACAAGCACACCAAATCGGACTAGACTACCCAACTCACCTGCCGCTTATGGAACCCATGCACCGAGTCAAAGCCACGACCTCGCCTCATACCAACCACGCTTCCCGGATCCTTCCTTGCCTCTTGGAACGAGCTTGGGTGTAAAAAATGCCAACTCGGCAAGTCCCAATAGGCAGCAACAACAACAGAAACACCCAAGCTCGTTCCATGGTCATGTCAATTTTTTTTTAATTTTGTGCTGCTCATACAAATTCAGGCAGGAGCATCTCCAACAACTTGGTATTTCAACTTGCTATCCTTATTTTTTTTGGCAAAATCACAAAAAACCCTCTCCAACAACTCCTCATTTATCCCAAGTTGCTATTCTTTCCTCCCGCACGTGGATATATGCGCGCGCGGACGCGACTTGCTATCGAGCTTTTAGAAAAGGTGGAAGGGTGAAAAAACAATTTTATTTCTGCTTCAGGGTTCTTGATGTAAGTTTTCAAGAGGTGGAAGGATATAAATATAATTTGTTTCTGTCTCGGGGTTCCTGATGTAAGTTTGATCTGTGTTTAGCAAGTGAATTATACCAAACTATTGGAGATGGACTCTTTTTTCATTTGCTATATATTTTAGAGAGTTGCCAAATCACAAGATTTACCAAGTAAATTTTGGCAAACTCTTGGAGATGCTATGCTTGTTTGCTGCAAAAAGAATACATGGTTTTGACGGGTTCACTTGATTTGATTTGTTGCAAGGTAGAGTAGGTCTGTAAAGAAGAAAGAATACACTGTAATAATTACATACACCCATCCCCAGCATACAACAGGATCGAGCCCCTTCACCGCTTCTACCGTTCTACGAATCAAGTTGATCTACAAATTTGGTCGCAAAATTCGAAGCAAGGGAAAAGCTAGGAGCATGCAGGAGAGCAAAATGATAAAAGCAAAAGGGAATAAAAGAACATTTCTTGCGGATTCCTGTGACTTGTGATGACTGATTAAAAAGCAACATTTCTTTCTTGTCCAATGATGAATTGGTGGAGCCGTGGCGCTATGGCTGGCTGACCCAATCACATCACTTGTAGTAGTGGTGGCTGGTATCGTCGGCGCGATGAGAGGAGGGCGCGGCGTCCCACGGCGTCATGTCCATGGGGTAGCTCCCGAGCACCCTGAGGAAGGAGGTGAACTCCTGGATCTCGGCGAGCGCGTTCTGTGCGCGGACGTCGGCCATGGATGCCTGGAAGTCGATGTAGAACATGTACTCGAAGTGCTTGGCGGTGCCGACGTTGGCGTCGTCGACGAGGCGGATGGGGCGGTGGCGGTGCGGGCGGCTCTCGATCTTGGTGAGCGAGATGTCGCGGAAGGCGAAGGCGGAGAGCACCTTGAAGAGGACGGAGGTGCCGTCGGTGTCGTGCGCGAAGACGATGCTGGTCTTGAAGGGCCTGTCGGTGCGCGGGATGATGGGCTCCCGCGCCAGCATGACGAATCGCGTGACGTTGCCGGCGTCGTCCTGGATGCCGTCGGCGAGGACCTGGAGGCCGTAGAGCTCGGCGGCGCGCGCGGACGCGATGGCGGCGGTGTCCCTGAGCCCGCCCGCGGCGACGTGCTCGGCGGCGCCCGCGGTGTCGTCGAAGGCCTCGCGGGCGACGTTGAGTCCCATGGCGTTGAGCGTGAGCTCGCACTGCGCCAGCGCCTGCGGGTGGGAGATGACCCGGGTGAGCAGCTCCCTGCGCACCCCGGGGAGCGCGAGGAGGCAGTGGTGGACGGGGGAGCTGCACCTCCCCGACGATGTGGAGGCGGTGGCGGAGGAGGAGGTCGTAGTTGCGGTGGATGCTGCCGCCGAGGGAGTTCTCGACGGGGAGCACGGCGCGGTCGGCGATCCAGAGCTCCACGGCCTGGAACGCCACCTCGAACTGGTCGCAGGGGATGGCGTCGCAGCCCGGGTAGGCCTTGGCGGCGGCCGCCTCGCTGTAGGCGCCGGGGACGCCCTGGTACGCCACGCGGAGCTGCGAGCCGTGCATGGGCGCCGGCGACAGGTCGCTGATGCTGAGCGGGCGGGGCAGGTTGGACACGGGCACCAGATCCAGCTCGGCGGGCGTCGGCGTCGGCGTCGCCGTCTCCTCCAGGGCGGGCGCCGGCGGGGGCGTCTGGCCGTTGACCCGCGGCGCTGGCTGCCTGTCGCTGCTGCCCGCCGCCGCCGCCGCTGCTGCTGCTGGCGAGGATGGCGCAGGCGGTCTGCCAGTCGGCGCGGGCGAATGGGGCGGTGGCGCGGCACGCCGCCTGGGACGCGAGGCGCGTGGATCTCCACCAGGCTGGGCGCAGCCGGTGCCGCGGCGCGGCGGAGAAGGCGTCGAGCACGGCGGCGGCGGCCTCCATGGAGGCGGGCGGCGCGCGTGGATTGATTGGAAAGGATTGGCCGGGCGGTTGGTCTGGTCCCCCCCCGCGCTCCCTTCCCTTCCCTTCCCGGGCGGGGGGTGGCTGCTCTTTTTCCTCCCGCTGCCTCTGGTCTCTCTCGTCTGGTGTGGTAGGTGGGAGGGGTGTGTGGTGGCCGGTGGGTGGGTGGATCCGGTCCGGCGGCGGGAGGAGTGGAGAGCCGAGCTGAGCTGCCTGCAGGGCCTCAGCCTCAGCTAGAGGAATTGCGCGGCGCGGGGATGGTTTATACGGACGGGGCCGGCAGGCAGCTGCCGTGTGTGGCCGTGCGCGGATCACCCTTGCCTTGTCTGCCTGCCTCTCTCTCTCTCTCTCTCTCTCTCTCTCTCTCTGCCTTGCGGGGCGACGCGACGCGACGGACGGATGGATGCGTACGGGTGGGTTGGTGGGGCAAAAGCAAAATGCCGTCGGCCGCCGCCGTGGAAACCTGAAGCCGGCCGGCCGCTCTAGCACGCAGTTTGGTGTTGGTGTTGGGTAAGGCGGTGGGGTGGTCAAGCACTCCACCATCCCTACCGGACTTCCGCCCGACCGACCTCACCTCGCGCAGCCTCACCGGCAGGGCGGCTGCACCCAAATGTGCGTGCACCCAAATGCTCCGCTTCCGCTCTCGGAGCCCCTTTTGTCCGCGTGCTTGATCAAGCCTAGTAATACAGCCCTCCTAGCGCTAGCTGGATTATAAGATCAATAAATATTATAGCTCTCGACTAACTGTATATGTATTTACAGCTAATCTAGGGCATGATTGGTTGCTATCAAAATTTATCATGCTAAGGATTTATAATAAGCTAAAAATTAGAAAAAAAAAGTTACTAAAAATTTAGCAAATCAATTGTGAAAAGTTGATAAATTTTAGTCGCTAAATGAATACTAGTCAAAATCATATCTTACCAAATTATTTGGTATGATAAATTTTAGCGGCCAACCAATCAAAACCCTCATTTTTTGAGATTAGAAAAATGTTTATTTTTATTTTATTTTATTATGCCATTTAAAGTAAAGGGGAAATACCAGTTTAAGAGTCGTTTACCACTACTGCAATTGAAAAAATAAATAAATTCTATTATAGTTAATGGTTCTATTTTCTTATAAAATTTTATAGAATTTCTTGCTTAATGATTTTATAAATAGTACTGAAGATGACATAAAAGAGAGATGACAAAAAGAATTATGATAAAATGAGTTTTGCTATAATGAAACTTGTCTACGTCCTTTTCAGTACGTAAAAATCTTGAAAGCTAGACATAAACTCTCCCATCAAAACTGGCAATAATAATCCTATAACGAATAGGAAATTTCCAGCCATTAGTCGGTGGTAGGCAGCTGTTGACGAGTCGCTGGTGCTCATCATCTGTCGCGACCAAGAGTTGGCCCGCAATGCGCACAAGCACGCGCGCCCAGTGCAGTGCTCCAACGCCGTTTTCCCTTTTCGTCATCTGACGTCTGACGAGATGCGAAACAGTGGCAAAAACATCGCTAGCGCCTTGCACGCTCGCGTCGATTCTGGCACCGAACGGAGTGGCAAGACATCGCTAGCGCCTCGCAAGCTTTGCGTCGATTCTGGCACCGAATGGCGGGAGGGGGGCGGCACGGTCTCAGCAATCCTCACCATCATCAACACCAACACCCTCACCGGCCTTCCAAATATTTCGCAAAAGGACGATTGCCACCTCATCAGGGATCTGATTCGCTGATTCCAAACAGATTCTTCCCACGAGTTTTAGGGCCAAACTATGCAAAAGACAAACATTCGTTACAAGCATCACCGGCGGAGAACCACCATAGAAGTTCCACTAAACCCACACATTTAACGAAACCAGACAACGAAACTGATACAACCAGGGAACACTCAACCAGACTGCACCTCTATGAAGAAGGAACTAACACTACGCCACCTCCAGATCTTTGAGCACCACTGAGTTGAAGTCGTCAGGCTTGAAACGTTGCTGAAGATCCTTGATTTCCCATCCTTGCCTTGATCTCCGAGACCTTGTTCAGGAGCATCTCTAATTCCAAACACATGCCGATCGACAACAACAAGAGATTGCACTCACGCTCAGTTTCCCAAGTACTACATCAACATTCACCAACCCTGGGCAAGGGCGAATAAAATAAGGTTTTAGTAGCCTTTGACTGTTTGCTGCCGTTGCTTCTACCGTCTCTTCAGTACACATAAGGCAGGATCCTCCAGGGCACGAGCTTGCAGTACTCTGCCCAGATCTCCCTGTACTTCTGCGAGCACCTCGCCTCGTCGCGCCTTTCCCTCCAGATCAGTAGAATGAGCAGGTACGTGGGGTAGAAGTATGGGATCACGGAACTGCAACCGACGGATCAAGATTGTTCATACAGGCCTCCAGTGCAAAAAAGGGAACCGCCGCAGAAAAAATGATCACTCACCTCACTCCACAGGGCAAGCTGAACGAAAGCGCTAGCAGTAGATCTCCTAGATAATTGCAGTGCCGTGCAATGCCCCTGTAATTGCAGGATGAAAAGCTTTGTAGCTTTACGTTCACAACACAAATCAACAAGCTTCATCTTTCTTTAAGGGACAAGGGAGCATTTAAATCCTGAGGAGCTACCAATATTTGAAGAGAAAAAAGTAACAATCGAATAAGCAACAACCAATACACCACAATCACAAATCACAAACTGCTATAGCTTTGAATCTGCCATAATCCACTACTTGGGTACACTATTTTCCAACTAAAGAAAAAATCCCATAATTATTTCGTGGACACCTGCATTTGGTTCTTTATTTTCAGTTCATCAGGATTAGCTATTCCTTAGAAATGCCATCACTTTTATGTATGGCTCCAAGTTCTTTTCTACTCTATGAATAGGCTACCGTTCATCACTGCTGGGAGGGTCAATAGCAAGCATCATACAAGACAATCTATAAAGATTATGTGATCAACAAAGGGACATTGGCTTGCATGAGTCACATGATGCATGTGTCCTTACCAGTAACCGGATGCAAGTAGCTTTCCCCCAACAACTTTGGGAGGTTTTCCCCAAATAGGAGCTTTGGGGTCCTTCTTGAACACATGTTTTTGCTTGTTAGCTCCTCGGAACACTAGGTAGCTAAGTGCCACATGGTATACCGTGTGGCCAACGAGGTTAGAATGCAAGAAACAGGTATATATTGAATTGCTATAGCTTTGAGGTTCTGAAGAGAAACCAAGAGTACCCAATAAGGAAGATGCATAAGTTAGCTAGACCAGCCAAAAGGGACAGCTCAACTTTGTTCCTCAAAAGCCACCAGCCCTGACAAACAAACCATAGCTGTTGATTAGTTTAATTCTCAACCTACTGTTTTAATGTAAGAGAAGCAATGATCTGGCATGCCACAAATCTGACAACTAGGAAATACAAAAATCAAATCACTGTTAGGGTAGGATAGTCTGCCGAAGGTATTCATTTTTTCAAAAGTAAGGTACTCAATAGCTAGCACCATGGGTCAACATTTGCAGGAATGAAGTATACCTGAATAGTGAAGGTGAAAGGGATGAAAACTAGATCGCCAAACACCAGCATGAAACCCAGTCTTTCAGCAATAATGTCCCACCTGGAAGAGGTCTCAACAATATTTTGTTCAGGAGAATAGTATGTTCACCATCTTTAATCTTCCCACAGGAGATCTCAACATATTTTGTTCAAGGATAGTAAGTTATTTGCCACCGAGCACGTGATTACTTACGTTGAGGTCATGAATTCTTCATGGATGAAGTAATCTATAATATACCACTGCATGAACAAGTATAATTAATTTAACAAATAATGGGCGGTGGAAGATGATCAATTAAGAAGATGATCATGTCCAATACCGCACAAAAAAAAAAATTGGTAGAGAATGACCGAAAGATTAGCTGAACCAGCTAAGTAGCTCTTTGCAAACAAAGAGAGGTTAATAAATAACCATGCCATCATTCCTGCCCTCACAAAAAAGAATCTGCAATAATTATTGAAACATAGCAGTCACAAACATTTTATTCAAGTCAGGTCATTTGTGGCGTGGGGGAATAAATAATACAACACACAGTACCAGCAGGGCAACAATGGTCACTTGGTTGGACTGGGGCTGGATGCATATAGTTCATGCAGACATTGAGTTCATGTGTAATACTTAATTGCATCCATGTTAATTTTCACTGCACACTAACAGTTGAGTGTCCTAAGGTGACAATAAAAGAGCACCCATGAAGCATGTCTAAGATCATTTGCATTTCTAAAGGTGGAAAATCAAAATAATGCCAAATGTTATGGACTCTGTATTTTAATACACCAAATAAAATAGCTGCCATGGTGTGCAAATAAGCTCGACTTTCAGCAGATCCCCTCAACCTAGAATACACTTATTCATAGAACAGCAGATCTTCCTCATTTACAGTCATCAGTAGCATAATAAACAATAACTAAGCATTCCATTTAAGTAGGCTAGGTATTATCCAATCACCATAGACTACATGTACGAAATTATTATGAGCAAAGTATCAGGTATGGGTTGACTGCATTATGGACTATGAATTTGTCAAAAGGTCAAACAGATCATAATTGAAACATTGTCTTACACCAATCAACCGTTACCAAATCTCTCTTGGAAACCCTGTCCTATTTCAAAATTTCGATCAGCAAAATCCCATATGCTAGGCAAAAACACAGGAAATAAATTGATGACATACTTGAGGTCAACTCCCATAAAATGAGGATTAAGCTGCACTCCCAACCACCTATTGAACAAAGTCATCAGCACAAAAGTGTCGGTGTTAACTAAAGTAGAATTGCAATAAAATACACAACCAGTTCCTACATTTGAATCAGACATAAGAAATGAAATATTCTGTTTGCTTGATCTTTCAATAATAACAAGAATTTATAGACAAGAAAACTTATGTGTCGAAAATAAGCCAGTCATTATATATCAGACACAATATAGAGTTCCTTAGAAGTACCAATCTTGTATGAAGCTCCCACTAACATGTGGTCTCAAAGAAGAATTTTTGTGACGGGACCTGATGCCGGTGAAGTAGAGTGCAAAAAGAGACCTGAAATCAAAGAGTGAGACATTAATAGCCAACCAAATACTCCCTCCGTTCCAAATTATAAGTCGTTTTGACTTTTTTGGTACATCCATTTTGCTATGTATCTAGCTATAATAATATGTCTAGATACTTAGCAAAATGGATGAACCAAAAAAGTCAAAGCAACTTATAATTTGGAACGGAGGGAGTAACTTTCAACATAGACTATAATTTGTGGCAGAATGTAACTGAATATTGCATGATGAAAAATATGAATGATGCTGACCAGAAATTTGCAGGCATTTTGATCATGAACAAACTAGTGGAAACATTTTGTCCAGGTTTGTCAACGTTTTTGTGAATTTCTTTCCAAACTAAGGTGGATCATTAATTTGAGGAAACCTTCTGTGGTAACAAATTGTATTGGCAGCCAACAGTTTGCATGCATGAGGCACACCCATGCCTAAGGTCAAATTGAGAAAATTAAGGAGTACTTTAGGATTTAACACTCCTGAACAGACATTAAAAGACTCCTTGACGTGGAGTTAAGACCAGGTTTATCAGTCAGACACATTCAGGGCGCCCCTTTCATTTTCCACAATAGCACGGTGGCACACCAAATGTACATCAAGTAGTTAGAATATTCTTAAGCAGGTGCAGGTGCAGGTGGCCCGGAAAGTCCAAGGTGGCACTTACAATGACACTAAAAATGAAGGTCACTGACAGAAGTTCGAGTCCCCTATCAGCTACAACCTGCAAGCATTGACAAACAATATGCTGTTGATCAGCTCGTAATACCTATGTCAATTCACAATGATAATAAACTACAATAAAAATTCCACTATGCTCGCCCATCTGAAAAGGATTGTGGTTCGGTCCTTGTTGAACTGGAGTATAATTAGTACAGCAGTTGAACAGAAGAACACCCCCAGTACCCAAGGCACAGGACTGGACACGGAGAGGCAGGACGCAGGAGCTCACCGTGGGAGACATCCACCCCATGTAGACACCGAACGCCGAGAGCACCAGCAGCAGCAGCAGCGAGAGCAAACCTGCAGACGACATGCGAATCAAGTGGCTGTGGGGAAGGAGATCGAACAACTCAGCTGGCTGCGCAGAGGATTCTGTGATGAGCGCCAGCAGGAGGTACCGTTGCAGCGGTATTGGAGGCGGGAGGAGTCGGGGAGTACGGCTCCGTCGACAAACTTCCCTGGGAGGATGGCTCCGGCGGCGGCGAGATACCCGAGGTAGGCGAGGAGTACCACCACCTGCGCAGCAAAGAGCGAGCACACGAGTACACAGTGAGCGATCCATGTGCGGCGGCGGCAGTCCAGAGGAACAACGGTAGCGAGTGATGAGCGACGAGGCACCACCGCGCTCCCGGAGGGCACCAGCGCGGGGAGGACAGCGGCGGCGGCCTCCATTCTCCGTCACGGCGAGGATCTCGTAGTGCCTGGTGGAGCGCCTGCGGTTTCTGTGGCGTGGACTCGGGTCGGCTAAGTTTTGGCCTCCTTAGCATTCGGCCCAGACAAAATTTGAGCTACAGTTCGATGTTTTTCTTTATTCTTCTCAAAAGATAATTATTTCTTTATAATAATTTTTATATATTTTATATAGTACGTGATTTGAGATCTGCATATCGTTAAGAAATGAGATGCTTTGCCAGCTGGAGTGTACAGAATCCGTGGACAAGACAAGAAAGGCGACAATGGTTCTGACGCACGCCTTTTGTAGTTTAGTGGTGGTATTTTTTTTTTTTCCTTGAACGAACTAGTTAAATGCAACTACGGGTTAAGTATAGGTTAAAGTGACTTATGTTTAATTAAATTTCTAGTAAATAATATTTATATTTATAGCTCCAAATAAATTGATTATAAGATTATATTTTAATTAATCCAATAATATTAGTTTGATATCATAAATATTAATATTTTTTATCTATGGTGCTGGTAGTCCTTTTGCATCTCTAATTATGACAAGATGCAGGAGAAACATATCTAAATGAACGAAAGCTCCATGCTCTGCATTGCTCCTATTAACACAAAAAAAATTGCAGTTGGTGTTCATTTGGTTCTGCTTGATGAATTTAAGAAACTGTGAGTTTTTTATGGCTGGCAGGGGTTGTTAAACCCGACTTTGCATTTGCCAAATCTGTATGATTGAAATTCGTTGTGTGGGATTGTTGGTTACTGAAACATGTATCGTTGTTTCTGTTATACTTTGTAGGTGAGCTGCATAATGGGATCGTACAGTTTGTTGGAATCTAATGGAATGTATCCTTGTAGGTTATAGTTTCTTTTGCTAGAATCTGGAAATGTACAGCTTTTATGGCAATTCATTTGATGCGATTATGCATGGATGCTACTTATCTGCTGCTCTACCTACAACGAGAGTGGTGCACTGGATAAACTGAGGTTTCCCAGCATGACTGATTCTTCATTACTTGCTAATGGTGGTGAGTTGAAAATAAGGAGCAAACCTGACCCTTATGATGGAATAATTAGTATCATGTAAATTCTTGTTTATGGCAAATTTTATTGGTGTTATCTGATCAGACTCTTGGAATGATTTTCTAGCAGTTATTGGTTTCGACAGTGACGCTGGTGTAGGTATGATTAAAGATGAGCTCAAGGACTGCCTTATTACCATTGCTCAGAGTGGCACCTCAAATTTCCTGAAGGCTCAATCAATCCAATCAACGTGCATACACCAATGAGTATGGGATATGGTTAAGGCCTAAACGCGGTAGTTCTATGTGATAGTTTCATTATCTTTTTCCCAATGTAAAAATGTATTGCTCTCAGGAAAGCAAAGACCTTGTCTGACAATGGTCCAATTATAAGTTTGGTGTTTGATTTTACTCATATCTTCATGTTACAGACAAGGTTTCAGATATTTTTTGGATGTTTTTTTTCTTGAATAATTTTACATGGAACGAGCTTTACTCTTTTTGCACTGCCTTAGATGGTTATTAAATTTAACAGTTTGTTAAACCACGTTATTGATCAGTAGCAGCTTGGAATTTTCTTTGTGAACTGGTCACATCATTTCAGGAACACCTGATATGGCTGATATGGCACACTGACTGTAACACAGATAGCACATAGGTAAAAAAGGAAACACTCAACAAATAAAAACAATTAAATGGATGGAGTTCCATCCAGTTTTTATTCCCAAAAATTACTATACGCGTACGAAGGGCAGATCCACGGACCAGTCGACGCCTACGATCTACGCATAGCCAGTAATTCTGGCTCTGTCTCATGACGTCAAGCACGACTCACCGTATCGTTGCGCGCTGAGTCCTGGGCTAGCGGCGGCGGCTTGACGCCTTGACAGCGATCGGATGAGGTTGATGATAGGCCAGATGTCAAGAAAGTTTTGGGTGATGCCTGAGTGCCCGATGGCCGGTGGAGGGCTGGAGGGCGGAGGCCAAAGGACAAGCGGCACGAGGTTTGCACTTAATTTGGCACAATCCTCTCCTACTTATTTCGTGCTTTTGCTATACCGAATCCAACTCACCTATTCGGCGATCTTTAAAAAGAACCGAGTTATGTGATGCTTACTAATCGTTTTTTACACTGAAATTACATATATGGTCCTTTTGTAACGCATGAATGATGAATGTGAGACTTAAAAAATTAATCTTTCCTATAAAGTGTGTAAAAACTTTTTTCGAGAGATCAAAGTGTTAAAACTATTTCTATTTGAATATTGATCTTGGCAGTGGTCACCGGTAAAACATGAAGACTGGAGGCGTAGGCTCTGACTACATATATTACTCCTTCAAATGCTTGAGACTGCAGAATCTACTGTATGTGGCTGCATATTTTGGGTTTGTTCAGTTCATGCACTTTTATTTGTCACATACCAGCTAAGTCATTTAAAGTTCCCATAGATAGTAGATGGCACGAATCATAATATGGATTATAGAAATCCTATATGGATTGTTACCGAATTTGTATAAAAAATATCAGTGGCATACCCTAAGCAAGAATCCTGGGTCAGCCACTACTAGACGGTATATCTATGATTTTGATTTTACATTCTTTTCGGGTGGTGTAATGACGTAGAATTGTTCCATATTTTTATTAGAGATATTAGGTAAAACAATTTGTTGTAACAGGTGAAGATTATGGATTTGTCATTTTTTCCTAAGGATTCCGTGCGTTCTTTTATGTCAGCACTTAACACTTTTTAGATATGTTAATTCTAAGGTTGATGCTATTTGTTTTATGACGATTAGGGAATGCACAAGCTTAAGAATGATAGTGGTCAATGAGTGTACATTAGTACTTTTAAGTTCTAAAAGAGTGATGTTTTAAGTTACTGAAATCGAGACTACTTAGTTAAAATAAGGTACAGCTTGACATATTTTTATAGTTATGATCACCCGTAGCAACGCACGGGCGTTTATCCTAGTTTTATCTATAATTAAAAAAAGACCGTACCCAGTGCAGAGAGCTTCCGCTCTATAGGTCTGGGAAAGGTGTCGCGCCAATGTGTGGAGATCAACCCGAGACCTTCCGGTCCTTTAAGACTTCACCGCTTGCACCAGGTCCGGCCTTCCTTTTTATCTATAATTAGTTAAACTTAATATACTAAAATATGATACTTTGTTGAAGTTGTATTTTTTAGACAAAGACAGTACAAATTTACTTTCATCTCTTTTTAGTTAGAGAATGTATTTAGTGCAAACTAACTTTTGTAAAAATTCATGTAAACCACGATAAAAAAACTCATCTAAATTCACAAAAATCACATATGTAGATAATATGATGATACACAACCTTATAAAATATCTTGTCCAAACTCGACTTCATTTGTGAGATATAAAAATAATAAATTTCAAACTAGAAAGTGTCGGATGCGTATGATTTATTAGAAATTTGTTATTTTGTATCTCACAAATAAAATCGAGTTTGGACAAGATATGTTACAAGGTTGCGTATCATTATATCATCTATATGTTTTTTTTTTTTGAATTTAGACAACTTTTTTTATTATGGTTTACATCAGTTTTCATGAAGAGGTTGATTTGCACTTGATACGTTGTCTAGTTATTATTCTCATTTTTTTTTTAAAAAAATAAACTTACCTAACTTCAACTAAATATAAAAGAACTAAATATTTACAATACATAATTAGTATTATTAGAAAGATTATTAATATAATATATTTTAAAAATAATAAATGCATTTTAAATATTACATATATTTTTTACAAAATTAGTTAAACTTTAAAAGTTTATAAATACCATAATAAATCTATAATATAAAAGAGCGAAGGAATTAAAAATAGGCTATTACCTTGATCTCTCCTACCCTCCTTAATTCTTGTACGTTAGATCTACACTAAAATCGAATCCGACGCGTCTAATTCACCCACCACGTACTGACAGGTGGGCCGAGTTTGTAAACATGTAAACGTTTACACGTATTTCTCTCTTGTGGTCTTCCCTTGCCTCCAATTTTTTCCACCAACGAGAACTCTACCCACGCTCGCGTACCCACGCCATCGTCTAAAAAAACTGCCAAAAAAGGAATTCCAAACCCTTGGATCCAAATCCTATGTGGGAAGGCAGTGGGATAGAGAAGGCGACACCAAGCAACACGATGACTTCAGGTTTGTTTGCTCCATCAGTAGCCCCCTAGGCTGCCGCCGGACGCTCGCGCGGTGCTCACGCCCCACCCCGCCTAGGTGCGATGCGTTCGAGTCTTCATGTAGTTGGTCGTCGAAATTTTGTCGGTTGATCGTGGTTCTCCATATTGATCGCAGGACCACCTCTGCGCTGAGCCAGTGAGCGGTACATCCAGAGTGTGACATCGTTGCCTTCAATAAGATCTGTAAGTCATCCATTACACCGTCCTGACAGCTGCAGTACATAACCTACCCATGATATTGCCCTGCCCTCCAGCTTGTAATCGTTAGTATCGTTAACTCAAGGTTAACATTAACTTTTCTGCATTTAATGTTTTGACGTTCATATAGGTGTCCAGTTCTGTCTGTCTGTTTCTAACTTTGATCAATCCAGTTTTTAACATAAGCAGAAATTTCAAACTTGACGTGCTGCCACATGGTGTGGTTACTGGGCAATGCACCGGCCTATTTATCCATAGTTCTTTTTCTTAGTGTCTGGGTTCTTATGTGCAGAATCCCACATCACAGGCGCTCCATATATGAACCTAATCTTACAACACTGTTCACAGTAATCAGAAGACTAATGTATATTTGACAAGGGAAGAAGAGAGACTATTTTCCTGTCATGCTAATTAATCTAGATAAGTTAGGTTGAAGGATGAAAGGAGGCCAAACAAAATAGATTCCTTTCTTGCCTGAACAGCATTTTTAGATCCCAGCAAAAGCTATGAACCCAAGAAAACACTTCCATGGTAGAAAGCAAATATTTTCATGGTCTGTGCATGCAAAATATTTTCTTACAGGCTGGCACTGTTATCTGCATTGTCATGTTCAATTTGATTTCCATGGTCCTGTATGTGCAAACATAAAGAAGGAACAAAATGTGAGGAAATAATGTAGGCTAGTTAACTGATTTAGCATGCATAGTAAGAAGTAAAATAGGGACTATTGAGAGGAACGCAAATGGTGCATAAGCAAAAACCAAACTATGGAGAGAAGTCATGTATTAAATGTCTAGATTACCTTGAACATGTTTGTTTGATGATACTACTGATGTGTCAAATCATTGAAGATTTCTTTGTAAACAACATTGTGAGTGCTGTGTGGTTGCTCAGGAGGACTATTCTCGATTAAAACACGTAGACCATCAGGTGATGTTACTCCCCGCAGAGCTACATATAGCTGGCCATGTGAAAACACTGGTGTAGGTAAATACACGCCAACCTTACTGAGAGTTTGTCCTTGGCTTTTATTGATGGTCATTGCATATGAGACTCGAATGGGAACTGACGCCGCTTTATCTTGAAAGGCCATTTTGTGTCAACTGAAGTGGTTATTATCCTTGGTATATAATCTTTAGAACCTTTAGCCTTTCCTGTAATTATCATTCCTTCAATGATACGGTGAGTCGGAGTTGGGTTACTATTAGCCTAGTTCCATTGCAAAGACCTTTGATAGATTCAGGTTTTGGAGTAGCATGACTGGCACTCCTATTTTTAGTTGAAGGCGGTGATCGGCAAGCCACCTTAGCTGCAATGTGTTAAGAAATTCGATAGGATAAAGAGAGCTTCGAGCGTGGCACGATTGTATGTATCATCGTTGTATCTGAGCTATAGTATGACATCTCTTCTGTTGTTAGCTCTGCAATCATCTAGAATTTATTCTAGCAGCTATTTCATTGGTTGGCGCTAGAATTGCTCGCCACAAAGGTAGGCAAAATTGCTTGAGTTATCATATACAAATGAAATTAAATTCTGAAGGGTTCTTGACTCGGTGGCAAAAAGTAGTACTTCATCGCTTATCATTCGGTACTGTTCCTTTACCCACTTGGAGCAACCATTCAAAGAAACCGTTTGTAGGTTGTGGCGCTCGAAGATAGGCAGTGATGGACAATTGAAGTCTCATATTCTCTAAGGTGCATAACTTTGCAGGCTCGCCATAAATGTGATCGTGTGATGGATGCGATAAGATTTGTTCCTTTCTTTTTGATTTGGCAAGACTTAAAGTCCCCCAAGTACAAGCGTATAAAATTTGGAGAGTGATGAATCCTTAGATGCCATGAGGTCCTTCAATGTTCGATCCGGGGCTTCAAAGCAATGCTTATGATTGACCGGGGCCTCGTCCCCATATTACCAAAAGATGTTTCTTGGATTAATCGAAAGCTAGATGAGTGTTCTTTTTTTATGGAACAAAACAGAATGTTCATGTATGTTGAATGGAATTTTTAAATGGGGCGTGCGCGCCCACGGAAGCAAAAAGAGATGCTATTCCATTTTCCCTTTGATCGACACTATTCAACAATGTATTCCAAAGGAATGTTTTTCAGTGCCACCAAAACCATAGACAAAGAATGTGTGTCCAATCTTGTTTTTACCGAAAGTGGAGAATAGCATCATATACATGCCTCTGATTGAGATTTAATTTCTTGAGTTGCTTCGGATGCTTCCACCGATAGCATGTCCATATCATATGTTTGCTCATCCATCGAGGGTTGCTTACCATTGACATGGTTGCTATATTTTGGGCGAGGCAGATGGAAGTGACTCAAACTGCGACCATAATTTTTAAGCAATGTATCTATTTCAGCAAGAGCATAGGATCTAACATGGTCCATTGAAGAGGACACTGAAAAATTCCTTTGATCTGTATTATGATTCATGTGGTAAAAAGCATCCTCGACCCATGACGGAACACATGTTCTTCAAATAAACGGAGGGGGTTTGCAACCTGGGAAAAATAAGGAGTGTGACAAATAACTCACGAAGCTGATGGGGAAGAGCCCAATGAGCTGCATCGGTAATTGCATATGACCACTCAAACATCATCACCGTAAGGCTTGGCATGCGGCCCGGAATGAAGGATATACATGTCCTTCAACAGTCCGAAGGTCAGAATAAGACGTAGCTCCTTTAATAATATGCAGCAACATGCGGAGGTAATATGCATCTCCCTTTAGGGCCAATATTTGGTTCCCAATCTTTTTGTATTTTTTTTTTTTTCGGGCATCCCAATATTGTCCATCTGCATGCCAAGTAAAATGTTCGGGGGAACTGAACATATGTATACTGAGAAGCCTGAGGAAATATTCTATTTGCATCAAACCAAGCCGTAAGCTTTGTAACCTTATTTCTTGGATTTTCTAAGACTTGCTCTAGGTAGTCATCTTCTGTGAATACAATGCAATTTTCAAATGGCATGTGGACTTGAAGCCGCTCAACAGCAGGGTTAGTATAGTGAACATCAAACTGAAGTAGACGCCATGCTGCCTCATTTGGAGCTATGCACCTACATTCCAGATAGGCACGTATCTCATCAAATCTTTTTGCAGAAGGTTCTCTGGATGACCGTCTATGCTGGAATCCCACTCTTGCACAATCAAAGCCTTTAGCAAGGTACTTGAATAGGTATTTTTCCATTCCATCACGATTAACTCTTCTACATTTATATGAGCCTGATACTTGATCAATAAGTCAACATTGTGAGGAACCACAAAACTATTGTCAAGGTCAATGCCATTCTTTTTACGGTGCTTCCATTATTTGGTCGGGCAGACCGAACATTTCTGCAAGATGACTGTCCTCTCACAAGGATAGTGCTTGGAACATTGACCATCAAGCATACAAGAACATTTGGGGTTAGCAGAACCACAAGGACCATGGATCATAAATGTTTTGACAGCTTCATACCCAATTGGATCAATAGACTGATCTGGTAGCTGTGCAGATATGAGTCTATCAACATCAAGAAGCTGTCAATGGTGCATTTTTTTTGTAACCATACTATAATATGAACATGTGGAAGGCCTGGTTTCTGAAATTCAATCGTGTATACAGCTGCAAGAGGACATCACAATGCAAATCATAGCAGTTATAAGTAGAACAAAACAATGCATGTAAATACTATATAGTGCATATTGTACCTGCGACAACAGGGCCAAAGAAGTCCTTCTTCATGATGTCATCGATTAGGAGCTGCAGCTTAATATGGAACACCACGATCCACAATGTCAGGTCTATCACTTGAGTGCTGGCCTGGGATTGAAGCCAATGCCTCTGTTACTTCTGACCATAGGGGATTTGATGTGAAAGTGATAAATAGGTCCGGGCAGCCATAGGTTCGACAAAGTGCAACAGAATCAAGATAATTTTGGTACAAATATCGTGGCCCTCCAACATGGGAAGAAGGTAGCACGGTTTTTGTCCAGCCTGTGATGCCTGTGTGGCGCCCTTATTGACACTATCACGGATTTCTTTGAATGAGGCAGATCTATATTTCTGCTGAAATGATTCGGTTCTGAAATGACTTAATCGGGATTCTTCAACACAGCAATAGGCATCAACCAAATAAGCTTGTGTGCCTCTCTTGCAGCGCAGCGGTGTGTTGAAATCATTAGCCCTATCATGCAACCTATATGTAAAGTATTCAAGCATAGTAGCATTCTTCCGTTTGATAGCTTCTGATCGACGGCTTTGCTGATAACTAATGTTTTCATGGTAGCCATCCTCTCCATACGAAACAAAATAGGATACTGCATTGCCATGAACTTGCAATGTTTCTCTTCAACTCTTTGCAGCTGACCAGATTGATCTTCGACAATTAAATCACGACCACCATCACTCTGACCTACATCACCCACAAACCAAGCCAACAACCTCAGAGGCCACAGGAGCACTGAATATGTCACCATGCTTATCAGGCTCACCAAACAATCTTATGACGTACTTGTCAGTAGCACTGCCAACTATTCTATCACGAGCTGTTCTGAACAATTGGACAATTGGATTATGAGCGTTGAACATGTCTATAAAAGCAGCAACAATATCTTGGTTAGGGGAAAAACTACGCCCTGCATAGCTTGCAACATTCATCCTATTTCTAACTTCATTATCAGTGTCAAATATATATAGCTGAGCATACTCAGGACGCTGCCCCTCTCTTGGCAAGAGTGATCCAATACGGTGACAGAGCTGACCACTTATCTTGAAGACATATGGTCCGTGACCATCATTAACAGAATCAATTACATGAACGCCCATTGATGTAATGGCGAACATAGAGTTGTAGTACCTGATGTTTTCTGAGCCGATAATGATCTATCCACTCCTGTAAGAAGGCCATGCAAGGGCTCTGGAAGCGTCCTATATGGAGGCAAGATGAGACTTCCTTCTTTACAACACTTGGTGTATATGGGTGATGATGCTTGTCGGTCTCGCTTAACACGCTCTTCATACCAAAATAATGCTCCACAATAACAGCATGTGTGAGATAGTGGACCAAGCTCTAAAGGTGAGAACACAGTGCCTATAAAAATAAAAAAAGAAGGAAAAAGCTGAGTAAAGATGGAGCTATAAATCTGGTCAATAGTTTTTGTTCGACATGGTATTGCATAGAGTTACCATTGAGTATGGCCATTAGGGACGGGCAGTGAGAACAGGTATTGGGGACAGGCATTGGGAGCGGACATATTGAAAATCATTGCATGCCTCAGTTTTGCATTTCCATACTTGTCATGATGGAGCAAGTATGGACATATATTGTACAAACTGCTAGAACAGCATGGTTAGTGCGAATGGAATATAAAGTGATTGGAAGATGACACAAATAAACATGAAAAATGATAGGTTGTTGTGATAGGAACTTACGCTTATGGGCATTAGATGGAGGCAGAGTGGTCTGTGAGGTTGATGGTGAACCTATATCTGTTGGTACAAAGTTATTAGTAAGGAATGAGGTGATTATGGTGGTGAAAACATAACTCTTTGACTACTGGAGACCTTCAGCAAACATTATAAGCAGTTGTACATGTATATGGGTAAAATGAATGCTCCATATTAGGGATGGGAGTTTTAGAAACTATAGCCTGTTAAAAAATTGTAAACAGAGAATAGAAAGTGGATCAGTGAGACATAACTGGACAAATGGAACAAAGTTTTTTTTTTTATGAACCTTAAATATACGACAGGAAGTAGGTCTGTGAAACATAGGACAAAGTGAACAAAAAGATCTAAATGGCTGAGCGGTAATACCGGTTAGCTGAGTGGATAAACAACGACGCATTATAGCGTCTAGACGGAAGGTGAAAACTTGCAGGGAAGTCATCAGCATTGGCCGGACTGTTTCCATCAGGTGGCACTTCAACTGTACCAGGGCCTGTAACATGTACAGGTACAGGCAAGCATGAACTCCATAGATTAACCAGAAGGACAACATCGATAGAAGCACACATTATGCTATTTAGCATCTATTAACCTGGAGCTGCCGAGGTCAATGCAGGCTGCCTGCGCCTGCGATATGTATTAGAATTTGATGTCTCCGTAGAAGGTGACACAGGTGGCGCCTCTAACACTGCAGCACGCATGGCACACATTATATGAGTCCTCGATCATAAAGGGAGGTATATATTCCCTCGAGAAAATATGGTGAACATGATTATATCTCTTCGAAAAATTCGGGGAGACTTGCCAGACGACCTGAAATAGCAGGAGGCTGAGTAGATAGACGCGACGACGCACAGAGCGTTGTGATGGCACATGGAAGGTTGTAGGGAAGTCATCAGGGCCTATATCAGTTTCATGAAGCGTGAAGTTAATAAGACGACCAGAAATCATTGTTGTAGGTACATGGGGCACACATATAAACATATTGCTTTACTAACCAGGAACCGATGAAGCGGCGGCCTGTCTGCGCCTACGACGTGTATCGGCCGCTGATGTTTGAACAGGTGCTGACATCGCGAACGTGTGACACTGTAGGAGGGTCAAGAGTGAAATCATATGATATGATAAGATCTTTAGAACCTGAGCCGCCCAATATGGCCAAAAATCAAATTGCATAATCTGTAAAAAACAAATTTGTCCTCATAATTTGTCATGAAAAAATTCAAATTTGTCCATGTATAATCTGTCAAAAAAAAAACAAATTTGTGCTCATAATTTGTCATGAAAAAAATCAAATTTGTCCATGTACGATCAGCAAGTGTTGGCATCGCTGCTTTTAGGGCCAAGAATGAAATCAAACCTGACCCTTCCTATAATACACTGACAAAATGAAACTGCATAACTTGCGAAAAAGAAATAAAATGTGTCTATGTATGGTGAGCAGAGCAAACAGAGAGAGACAGGAGGCAAATATTGGCAAAATCAAATATCCGAAGAAGGAATTACCTCACAGATTATCCCCAAAGCAGGCAAGCAAACGTATTGAGCCAAGATGGAAATACTTCTCCCTGAATGATGCAGCAGATTGAGAGAAACAGCTGAGGCTCCCTTTCTTTGGAGATGAGGGTGAACGGAGGAGCAGGAGGCACTCACGTCCGGCGGCAACGGACGGAGCAGGTGGCGTCCGGCGGCAATGGATGGAGCAGGCGGCTGCAGAGACGAGCGGGGCGAGGAAGCGAGAGCAGCACGCGGGGAGAAGGAACGCGAGGAGGGTAACGAAGCGCCGCAGATGCCGCCGGCGGAGGGGTCCAGATGAGGGAAGACGACCGGAGCACTCGGCTGAGGCGACGGCCGGAGCAAGGGAAGCGCGAGGAGGGGAACGCTGGTCGCACCTGCCGCCGGCGGAGGGATCGAAGAAGTTTTTTTTTTTCTTTCCGGGGCCAAGGTCCAAGGAGGGAGGAAGAGGTAAGAGATAGAACAGTCGAGAAGTGTGTCAGTCCTTTTTTTTTTTTTTCTGCTTGACTTTGACGGGCTGACAATAGAGGATCAGACCGGAACAGTACTACAGTGCAGAACATGGGACTTTCCGGGGCCAAGGTCCAAGGAGGGAGGAAGAGGTAAGAGATAGAACAGTCGAGAAGTGTGTCGGTCCTTTTTTTCTTTGACTTTGACCAATGACAATAGAGGAAGAGGATCGGCCGGAACAAGATCGCAGACTCCCCAGCCAAGGTCCAAGGAGGGAGGAAGAGGTAAGAGATAGAACAGTGAGAAAGTGTGTCGGTCCTTTTTTTTTACTTGACTTTGACGGGCGACAATAGAGGAAGAGGATCTTATTACTACAGTCTTGCAGAACAGGGGAACAATGATTTCACGGCTCATATTCTAAAGAGGATCAGGCCGAAACACTACTACAGTGCGTAATGGGGAACAACGATTTCACGGCTCAGCTTCTAAAGATCTTATATGATATGATATGATTCTGAACTTTTCTATTGTATATACAGATTTTACAAGGTTTCAGGTTGCAGAATAAGGTTAGGTAATAATAACACTACTGTGTTCTTAGTGACATGTTGGTACCTTTTATTTTTGAAGAATATATCTTTTTTAATGTGTACCTCCAAACAACATAGGTTATTTTTACCACTGAACAGCATAGGTTATTATTGTCCATATGTCCAATTGAGCTACTTTTGCCTTACCATGATGCTGGAAGCACACGATGGTGTCGTACCACAGCTTTGTCAAGATTAGTTTTGCTGGATTCGGGATCATGAATGCATGGTAGCGGCCAGTCCTCGGCTTCCATATACCTTGGTGGCTGGGCCGAGGACTGCCCATCGCTTAAGGCCAGAGCCCTTGGTGGCTTGGTCCCAGCGGTTGCCTCTGTTTCTATGTGTCACTGGCCTCTGGCCCTGTTAAAGACTTAAAGATGTGATTTTATATTTTCGTGAATCCTATAACAATGCGATGGTTGAGGACAAGATGAAAATGTATACCTATATTTCTATGAATCTCTCGTGAAAATTTGTTATATATTCACTCAATTATCGCTTTTGATTATCACTTTTGGAGTTCATTCTAATTGCAGGTTGTATGCTCTAATCATTTGCTATATGGTAAACATGATCCACTCATTGGTCGAGAGCCTTGGCACATAATCGTCAGAATTGGAAATTCAAGCATGTCCCACTGATGGTGGCTTAGGGAGATACAGCTCCTATTACTGAACATGACCATGTCATTTTATATCTCATATCAAATTTACTATTTTAGGAGCTATAATATTTAGAATCTTTTGTGTACTAACCATCTGTTCCGTTTTATTCTGTTTTATTTGCTCTAATCATAGTGATATATTTTTTGTAGGAGCTTCGTCATACAATCGATTTATTCAGTTTCAAGGTTTATTATATCTTTCAATCTATGTTGTATCTGCGATAGCAAGCCGTCCCTCAAGTTTAATTCAATTTTGATTAGGTACATACTATTTTTTGAAAATCAGACCATTTATTTGCCTGAAGAAACTTTGACAAAAGGTTTATAATTAACCTTCCCTGCCATGCTTATAGTTGTAGTTGTTTCCATTGTGGTTAACATTCTATGATTCTTGGCATCAATTATTTCAAACAGTGCTAACTGGTAAGTTCTTTAGAAAATTCATATGTCCAATTTCAAGGTTTATTATCTTTTTCATTTAGGTTACGTCAGAGATTTTTGTATTTGCCAAGTTTTATTCTGATTTCGAGCCCACTGGCCTTTATTGCACATGAATCCAGTGATGCGAAGCTAATGGGTGGACCGATGAGTTCTTGAGCCCTTTCCAAAAGGTAACAAAGAAATATGCCATGTCTTTCTTTCTCTCCAAGGCTCAGAACTTCAGTAATTCTTTTGCTTTTATGCTCTTAAATGGGGTTCAGTTGTATGCATTGCAATTTGGGAGCTCTTAAAGCGTTGGAATTTTAGTTTGAAAAGCTCACTCACACACTACCAGTAGCAAATTATTGCAGTCTAGATGGCAGATGGCTATAATCTTCTAGGAAAATAGGCCGATTGTATCAATTCAGTGTGTATATGGACCTATTGATGTTGTACGTTTAACTTCTTTTTAATGAATTTGTAAACTTAAACGGGTTATATCTCACAGCAGGAATGAGTTGTAGAGCATTGTGTGCTAAACTGCACGACTCTCAATTTTGAAAAAGCTAGCTTGGCTCAGAAGATCAGTTCCCTTCAACGGGCAAATGCACATGAATCTGTACACAGAATAAAGGATGATGTAGATGAAAATGATAGAATTGAATTTGGAGCTTGATAGAATTGAATTTGGAGCCGATTTTAAGAGAACACGACACAACAAGCTTAAGATTATAGTATAAAGTTATATTGACTATATACTAATTGATTTTATGTTTAAATGCAGCCCATTATTATAGTTGTTTGAATAAATCCATCTACTGTGTAATTATGGCAAATATGTCATATTAGCTAAAGATGTTGTCTTGTAGTATTTCTTTTTGTTGAAAAGTCAACAAGTCTAAATCTTCTTATAGATCTAGACATCAACAATTAGAAACTGAATCATGTACTTATGTCCCACATAATTTTGTAACGAAATATTTATGATATATCTATACTAACTCTTTTATGTTGACACGTGCGTGTCGCATGTACATGCTCACTAGTACTATAATAACGACATTTAAAAGGGAGAGAGAGTACATAAAGCGAATCTACATACCTCCTTATCCTGACCACCACAATGCAAATCTAGTTGTTTAACATTGGCGCAAAAGAAGTCACACCAGCATTAGAACTCACGGATCGCGGATAGGAGAACCCTTGGCAAAATTGTACGCATCAAACTGCTCGGTGGCAGCGAATTTATACTTGGTGAGTGCTCGGTGAAATACACAAGCATTGACAGTGTTGTGTCGGCAAAATAGCACACATAGAACAATCTATCAGAGCTAGAGCACGTGGATGGCCAATTGGTGAACGATCGACGAAAATACAAGCAGTGGCGGAGGCAGAAAAAAAATTTCAGGTGTGGCGAGGTTTTAAAGATCAAATATTTGTAATGCAACTATACAATAGCTCATTCTGTACGTTTCAAATAAGTACACACATCTCATATGAAACGATACGAAACGAGTGGAGCAGCTGGTTAAAACAAGACGTATCTGTGTGGGCTGCAAGATGGATTAGTATCCTTGCTTTGGGTTTGCTGTGTATTTCCATTATCATTAGGCCTCCGACAATAAGCAGGGCAGCTTATATTCACGTGTATATAGCGGCCGCCAAGGCTCGCCAGATACCTGGCTCCGCCCCTGAATACAAGCATCGGATAGTTCAGTGCTAGCGAGTTTACACGCGTCCAACAAACCAGCATGACTGATGAACCCTCGACGAGAATACAATCATCAAGCAGTTGTACAGGAAAGATTACTAGGTGCCTTTATTTTCGGTTTTTTCTAGTGAAGGATTATCAACAGGTTTACGTGGTGCAAAATAACAAAGTTTACAAGCAAACCAACAAAGTGTAGCACTCTCGTGTTTATGTGTTGAAGAATGACTACTTTTCTGATAAGTACTAAATAATGTCATGTCATAAATACAACAACTAATCTTGATACTTGTTATATTACAAAATGTCAAAGCCATTTTAATACTTCTGAATATGCATAAAATAGTATCACAATAATACTCGTGCAAGGGACACGTATGTCTTGATTACATCTTCTCGGCGACTTTGAAGAAGACGACCTACTCAATGAGTATGACAATAGAACAACTCGACACTTAAATTATTCCATTTTTAATATTGCTGGTGAGCAAAAGATGGAATACTTAGTTAATCCACATTAGCTTACATGTGTAGCCATCTTTATGTGGTCAAATTTGCTTTATATCACGCGAATACTCTCTCTGTCTCTAAAAGAGTGATTTCTAAAGTTATCTTAATTTAAATTTTTTAAACTTTGACTGAATTTCTAAAAAAACATTAAAATTTAGATTATCAAATTAGTATTATTAAATTTATCATAGAATATATTTTTATAATATACTTATTTTATATTATAGATGTTGTTACTTTTTTCTATATAGTTAGTCAAACTTTAAAAAAAAAAATTAAATGACACACATTCTAGTTATATTGGTCTTGTAGTAGGTAACAAAGAAAATTGGTTGAAGTAACTTACAGTAAGAGTTAGACCTGCACCTTAAGTTTTGCGGGAAATAAAAAGTTAAGAAAATAAAAAAAATGGTCAAATTAAGAGTCAAACCTGAACTCTGAACCCTTAAAGTAGAAGATTATATGCGTGTGTTATTCACGCTTCTTTAGAAATTAAACTCTTAAAATTTTAACTAAATAAATATATGCAAAAGATATTAACAATTATAATCCGTAACCAATATCACTAGGTAGATCATTGATCTAGTTTCATATAATAAACTTATTTAAGATACAACTATTACTAATATTTTCTACAAATATAGTTAAATTTAATTGTATCAATTATTTTGGAACACTTATTTTAAGTAGATCGTTGAAAAGTTTGATCGGCATAGATACTATAGTGATACTTATTTCGAATGGAGAGAATAGAATAGAAAATATATTTTATTCTCCTTTACAAATTATAAATTGTTTTGTCAATTAAATGAAAATGACTTATATAATTTGAAATTCGAAATGAAATATACGATGTCAAATGAATGTCAGACCCACCCGGCAGGCCGGCACACCCCATGTGGGTCCGACCCTGCTAATTTCACCCATGCCCTACATTTTCTCCAGGCGGCCACGACGACACGTCCCTAATTACCAGGGTTGAAAGTTGAAACCTGCGAGACCTTCCCTAATTTACCACGGTAAAAAGCGAAGGCAGAAAGACAAGGGCAAAAGCCCCTTCCATCCCCCCCCTCCGGTTCGCCGCAAAGCCACCTTTCGCTCTTCCTTCCTTCCGCCTCCCTCCCTAACCGTCCCCCCCCTAAACCCTCTCCTTCCAAGTTCCAACTAGGGTTTACTGGCCGGGCTTGTCAGTGCGGAGAGTTCCACAAGCTTTGTGGGGCGATGGGGTCGCCGCCGGCCTTTGCGGCGGCGGTCGCGATGGTGGCCGCGCTGCTATGCGCCTCGGCTGCCGCCAACCCCGGAAGCGGCCCCCACATGTCGGACCTGAGCGTGCTGTTGCCGCCGCGGATGACAAAATCTGTCGAGTACCGCCTCATCGGCGGGGATGGATGCTTCTCCTGGTATGCTTCTGTAGCCATCCATCCTATGCCCGCATTTTCGCTTCGGGTGCTGCGTGATGCTCGCTGTGGAGTGCCGTTCTGTGACGTGCGCTGCCGCGTTGCGTTGGCTTCGTGGAGCGTATCCACGTTTCGTTGTTGCTGCAGCCTGTGATTGGGGATGGTTTATGCTTCGTGATTTGCTCCATGCGCTTGCTTGCTTCAGACTTCGGCTGAGTGGCCCTGATGTGAACCCTGGTGAAGCCACAGGATAGCCAGTTTGGTCATGGTAGCCTTGGGAAGCTGAACTTGTATGTAGTATTTTACTTGGAGTAACTGATTTTCCATGTTTGTAGCTTGAACATGACTCTACCTCTGTTATGTTGACCTTTGATTAAGTTAGCTCTGGAGCCGGCAGGCAACCAGTAGGTGTCTCGTCTCTTGGTCAAGGTCGTTTTTGTTGTAAGCATAAGTTGCAAACGTTTTTGTAGATTCTTGTGTGTCTGTGTGTGTGTTGTAAGGGTTCTTACCCCTTTTCTCCTTAATTCAAAGATGCACAACTCTTCTGTGTGTTCGAGAAAGTTAGTGACTATTTTCTGCAAAAAAAAAGAGAGAAAGTTAGTGACTACGCTAGAGCAGAATGTGGGATTGACACCTCAAAATTTCAAGGCGATAGTCATCCATGCCTAGTTGTTCGATTCTGTGAATGCTTTATTTAGGAGCAAATGTACTTTGTATTATCCTCTGCCCAGGTGAATCGTTGTTACCTATGCATGGATCCTATAGGCAGGCAGCAGAACTCACACCCCCCCCCCCCCCCCCCCCCCCCCAACACACACACACACACAAATTAGAAGCCATTCCAGTACTGATGCTTCTGTTCTACTTATGGAGATGGGGAATTCCCATTTCACAATATTATTAGGAGGTTAATGCCTTCGGTTTCCTTTGTTTACAGGTCATGGGATCATCATGATCTTATTTCAGTTAAACCAGAGTACAATGATAGCAGCAGATGCTCGACTAGTGCTCGGTTGGCATCAATTGCCCCATACTCTGGCCGGAGGGAGACTTCTGTCTATGCGACTGATATTATCAGTGGAATCACGATACACTGCAAAGTATTTGTAGACAAGATCTCCCGGATCAGTATTTTCCACCATGCTGTTAAAATTGATCTAGATGAAATTGCCACATTACGTGTACATGCCTTCGATGATGAAGGTAATTCATTCATATTAAGCCTTTTGTATCTTTCATTCTTACGATATGAAATTAACACAGTACATATAAACAATGATATTGCTTTTTCTATCTAGTAATTGGGTTCGTAGTTTGTAAATCATAGGGTTACATCCCCTTTTGTTCCTTCTTTTACTGGGTCTTAATATCCCTGAAGTTCTTGTTGGCCTGAGAGCTTTGTTTTGGAACAATTTTTAATTTAGTAAGCCTTTTTTTTCAGTCAGACATAGCCTTTTAGGCCCAAGAAAGCTGGGGTAGGCAAGAGATGAAACCATTCATGAACCACCAACAAAAAAGGAAAAAAAACTTGTATACAAAACTACTTTTCCACTGTTCATCTAAACAGCTGCTTAGTTTGTTTAAACAACTTCTTTTAAACGGTAAATGAAGGCCAACTGTGTCGTTTAGGCCCTAAACAGTGAATTAAACTGTTAGAGTATTTGAACCTTTTAAACCATTAAAAATTGTCTAAATAGTCTAAACAGAATCAAGCTAAACATGATTAAATGAGCTAAACGGATTTTAATTCGCCATTTACTCAATGGGAGGATTACAACTACCACATGTGGCACCCAACTAATTAACATCATAAGTAACTAAGTATATGAGGTGGAGTGGGATTTTCTTAAAAAAAAAAATCATTTGGTAGAATACTTTAAATATGTATACTTTCTAGCATGTTTGGCTTTTACATACATAAATATGTATATTTTAATGTTACTATACAAAACCGTTTAGGCCGTTTAGCTCCGTTTAAACACCGTCTAAACGGCCTAAACGCTAAACAAAGGACATTAACTGTTTGCCATTTAGCGTTTAGAATAACACTGCTATTTTCCTGGCATTGCTATATTCTCTTATTTTAGCATACTTAATTTGGCTCCTTTTGGTTTTAGAAAATGTGTTCTCGACATTGGTGGGATTGCAGTTTTTGTGGCACCTTACCCCGAGGTTGGTTGATAACAGTAGCCATCATCTTGTTCATATTCCACTGAGAGACTCACATTTGAGTGACTGTGGTGGCTTTTGTGGTGATATGAATATTCGGTTTGAGCTAGAAGACAAGGTAAACTGTTTGTGTGCTTTTTTTTATCCAATTCCCTTGACCACTTTTCAGTTACATAAGAATGCATATTTTGATTTTTCTTGCTTTACTTGTGCAGAATCTTGGTTCAGATTTCTTTGTGGTGAGGGGTATTGAGATTGGCCAAGAGGTTGTTAAAGCTCAGCTGTTTGAGCCTCAGTTTGATCATGTGATCGACACAATCACATTAACTGTTGCTGAAGCCATGTCACTAGAGCCATCATCACCAGTTCTCGTGACTGTTGGTGTTTTGGTGAAGTTTAAACTCAAGGTATTCCGACAAAAGGTTGCTCAAGGTACTTTAACAGATCAAGTTCTGTCATCATTTGCCATTGAATTCACTGGACAACAAAACTAACCTAATTGTGTTCACTGATGAAATTGCATTATGGTCTCCTATTATATGCTATATCATATCAGAGGAGAAGAATCACAATAGATGAATAATTTGCACAAAACACATTGTATTCATATTCAGGGAAAAATGAACCATTTTTATGACATCAAAGCGAAAATATCTAGTTTTAGATTTTGTATTATTGTATGGCATTTATTAATTTTTCATTGCTACATCTTTTCTGCCTGCATTTTCTATAGTGCATCTCTGGTGCTGAATGCTAACCAATCCTTTCCATTTCTACCTTCTCACTAGTGGTTAAATTACCATCACAATATCATCGTTGGCATGCGACAAACTCTTCTGTGGCGCAAGTGGATTCCTTGGGTATCTTGCATGCGTTGAGTCTGGGGTTTACCAAGGTGGTTGTTGAAGATACAAGAGTTTCTGGTCATGAACAAGTATCGTCTCTACATGTTGTTATTCCACGGACACTCTTCCTTTATCTGGTCCCCATTATGGATGATTCTGCTCATCTTCATGGGATAACAAATATTCCATCTTCAAAAGTATGGTATGTTTATCCTGGAAGAAAATACATGGTCCTTGCCAAAGCATTTGCAGAGGGATTTGATGCTAGGGAAATATATATTACAGAGGTACTATTCATATGATAAATTTGGTTACTTGTTCTCTTGATATATGTTACTATTTAATATGCGGATACTACACATGTCATTAGATCTGTAGGAAAATTCGTGGAAATTATTTCAAGGTTGATTTGTGGATGACTTGTAGAACTACAAGCACACGTTTCTTAAACTACATTGATCATTAAGTGCTTCATGATGCAAGGAAAAAGATAGTTTTATCCAATATCCAATTTGTAGTATTAAGCACAAAAGCTCAAAAGAACAAAAAAAATGCGACCTTCGACCAACTTAGGATGTAGGAGGAACAAGGTGGATTGAAATAAGAAGAAATAAACACCAAATTAAAGTACAAGAGGGGGGGCTGTACCAACTGAACTAAAACTTGAACAAACACGACCTAGGCATGATTACGTTTCTATTTACATGCAATGCTGTGTACGGTGTTCCACTTTTCAGTGTGCATATCTTAATACCTTGAGCTTTTAGATTACATGGGACATCACTATTTGCTGGCTCAAGACATTTCTACATAATTACCGCATTTCTTTGGTTCATGCAGATGACTCGAGCAGTCTTGCATGAAACTTGTGCAGTGCATGATACATAAAATAATTACATCATTCGGGCAGTTTATTGGAGATGTTATTATATTTTAGGTTCAGATATTGCCATCTGTATCGAAACCTTTCTGTTTATTAATAACTTTTTCTTTGGCTGGTAGGAAAATGAGCTTAAACTGGAGAGTAGTACCCTGGAATTCTGGAACTTATTGCAGGTGCCTGACAGTTCTACAGGTTCCTATGAAGTGCAAACTTCTAGATTGTTAAGTCCTGTTTCTGAGGGGCAAGGGCATTTAGTTGCTTCCTTAACTTACCTAACGGAGGCATCTGGACCAACAAAGGTACATCCAACTCGTGTGTGTATTTTGTTGGCACCTTGTTTAGCAGAGACTATTAGGGTGACACTGGCATTATGGTTTGCTGATTTACCTGATTGATTGATGCATGCAATATTAGGTTCTCAAGCTTGTGCAAGAAGTTAATGTTTGCAGTAAGGTGAAGGCATTCTGGGATGAAGGATTGGAGAACTCCAATGTTATTTACCTGCCCTGGGTTCCTGGAGTTTATCAGGAAGTTGAAATGAAGGCAATTGGAGGTTGGTTATTGTCATATACTGATATCTGCATATTCTTTACCCACTTTTGGTTTGTAATTTGAGTAGGTTTTATTGTCTTTGCATTCATATGAAGGGTGTGGTAAGACGCTGGATGACTACAAGTTGTTTTCCTCTGATGAGGATGTCGCTTCTGTGTCTGACTCTCGCGTCGTGCGTGCAAAAAAGCCTGGTCAAGCTGTCATCCGAGTAGTTTCTGCTTTCGATTTCTTGAATTTTGATGAGGTTTGTCTCTCTAATTTTCTTTTTAAATTTTTAAATACTAAACCCTTCCTGCAGTCTTTACCTAGTTGACATGATATGAAGAGTGACACATGTTATTCCTAGAGATTATCTATTAAATCACTTATTATGTTGTGCTGAGTTACTGGTGATGTGTAAGGTTTAAACGTCAAACTTCCCACTATTTAGTGCTGATTACTATAACATTGGCTTCTTACAGAATGACCACTTCCTTTTATTTTTTCTCTTGCACTTGAACTTTTGAACCTGATGCATATCTAGCATATGTGCACTGTTTTCTGTTACAATTGTTTGTTTGAGGCCTTTATTCTTGGGCAAAGCATATTATGACAGCATCCTTGTTATCATAGGTAGATGCAATGAAGTTACTGGATCCGTGTTTCCACATGTGTATATCTGTACTAGTTGCATGCTGTAGTCTACTGTGCCTTTGTTCACATTTTCAATTAACTGAATATGCATACATGGTTAATGGATTGCTGTTCTATTTGTGGTTTCATTCTGGTTTATTTTTTTTTTTAATACGTATCTGTATTACTGGATAAGGAAAACGTACACAGAAGCGTACAAATACAGACACGTATACAAAGGATGCGGTTGCAGTTGTTCCAGCCAAACTACACAAAAAACCCTAGAAACAGAAAAATTACAACGATGCCCCTGGATCCTTCGTGAAACTTCTGTGGACGCCTGCCTCAACGCCGGCCACCGCCACCGAAGGGGAAGACGACCACTGCCATGAGCTGGAGAAGTCCTTTCGCACACAGGCTTTGAAGAAGAGTCGCAGTTGACACCCGTCGAGACGGGATGAAGCCGTCGGCGATCACCCATCGACCGGGGACGCACCCCAACTCCTCCAGCCCCCGGATCCACGCTCGCCATGGGCGGCCATCGTCGCCATGGGAAGGAAGAGCCAGATCCGGCCAGCCGCCAACCACCACACCCACGAACAGAGCCGCAACCGAGCAAAAAAAGGCCAGTCGCTACCTCACCTGAAGAAGACGAAGGAGCGCCGGCCTCGGACTCCCACATAGAGCTCCCAGACCCCGCCGTCGACGTTGGAGCCGAACGCCGCCGGGACGGAGGAGGGGTGGAGAGGTTATTCACCAGCGCTGTCAGCACCTCCGCCTTGCCAACGTCGCTCAGAAAAGCTCACCGCAGAGGAGCCACCTCTCGGCTAAACCTAGCCTCGCCGTCAATGGACGACAGGCAAACCCTAGAGCTAGGCATACTACTACTACCTACTCTATACACATCCAGGCGGCGATTTCCCCACCCATCTCCCTCTACGACAGCACGCCGGCCGCCAGAGAGGAAGAAGGCGGGCGAAATCGCCGCCGGAGACCCGAATCGCCCTCTTTTCGCCTTGTACAACTGTAGCAAGGGGAAAAGAGACGAAGACCCGAGAAGCACCCCGAAATGTGTTCTTTTTTGTGCGTATGGATGGGTTCCATTCTGGTTTATTTACTTCATGGTTTATGACAGTTCTGTTTCATTCTTTTACTCTTAGTGGAAGTCTTCCTTCACAATAGTAGTATTCCATTTCCACAAATTTCAGACTCCTGGTAACTCATTTTGTTTTATTGGCAATGCAGATCATTGTTGAAGTTTCCATTCCTTCAGCACTGTCGATCTTGCCAGTCTTTCCTGTGGAGGTGCCTGTTGGAGCACGACTTCATTCTGCTGCGGTGTTAAAAACATCTGCTGGTGCGTTTGCCAAAGAAGAAACATAGCAGCTCACACAAATTGAATTTGATGTCACTTCCTCTGTTACAAAGCAGAAGAAGATTAGCTTGTGCCTTACAAAATGACATTAGTACAGGAATGGAAAGTAGCTTATGTCTTACAAAATGACATTAGTACCAGAATGCTAGGTTTTGGAGTACTACTCTCGTACTAATCCCTCCTGCTGTCTCCTCTCTTGTTCTGTCCTTGTCCTCAGCAAATATTATAATTTGTTCAGGGCTTCACATCAGATGTCATCTTTTTCTTACAAGAAGACAGAAGCTTATGTTAAACTTATCCATTTTGTAGTAGCATCTGGATCACTAATTAATTATTTTTGCGTACAAACTGTTATGTTCTAAACACGCTATCTATGTTTCTCTCTGCAGGACACTCGTTCTCACAATGTAACCATTTTGATACTTTTATAAGGTGGAGCCTACTATCTGAGGATGAGTCTTTTCACATTCTTAACACGGCTGAGGCTTCAAGCATTGAGGACATAAAACGCAATTCAGGTTATTGGGGCCAAAACGGCAATCCTTGTGCCTGGATCTCTCTGAGTGCATCTGCTGCTGGCAAATCCACAATAGTTGCAACATTTGCCGTTGATTCAGATTCAGATGTTGAGACAGTTGGTGGACCTATTTCTCTGGAGGCAACTTCAAAAATTTCTGCATATTATCCTCTTGTGGTTCTTCAAGGGGGAAATGGAAACCAATTTGGTGGGTACTGGTTTGACTTATCTGGAATACATAGTAGGACTAAGAACATGGATAACAACTCTCCCAAGGAGCTGTACTTAGTTCCTGGATCAACAATGGATGTTTTTCTTTTTGGAGGACCTGAGCGTTGGGACCAAGTTGTTGATTTTGTTGAAACAGTTGATGTTATTGGTGAATCCAAAAATCGTATTACTAGTTCTACTGCTGTGCAGAAACTATCTAGTGGACTATACCGAGTATCTTGCCCAAGCAAAGTGAGCTATGTAAGTGCATCAAATGGGCCTTTGCATTTTCATTTATGAACTGCATATTGCAATCTATTCTAGTGAATTGACTCACTGAGATATATTCAATTTAATCCACTTCTTCCTAAGGAACTGTTGTTTTCACGTGGGAACATGGTTGGGAAAGATCATCCTGTGCCTGCAATTTCCAAATCAGAGCTTGCTGTTATTTGTGACTTCCCATCAGAAATAACATTGATAGCGAATGAAAATGGTACTTCTTGCTCTTTTCATTAATATCCAGTTTAATAATCCTTAAAAGTACGACATGCCCATGTCAAAAGTTTAGGTACCATTCCTTTCCAGTAGGCCTACTAAATGGTTATCTTTGACTGTACAGAAAGCCGACTTGATATATTGGAAGCTGCTAGGAAAGCTGACCGTGGTCCTGATAGATTGCAAGCATCACCCATTGTAATCTCCAATGGAAGAAATATACGTCTAGCTGCTGCGAGTGTACATGTAAATGGAAGATTTTTTTGCTAATTCATCCTCTCTTCTCCTGAAATGGGAAACCACTGGATGTGAAGGTCTTGCTTACTTTGACAAAGCCAAATCTGCTGAAATGCTTGATGAGTCAGCTTGGGAGAGATTTCTTGTCCTACAGAATTCTACAGGAGTGGTCAGTATAGTTTAAATATCATTAATTGCCTTGTATTGAACTTTGGTTTCTTTAATTACTCCCTCCGTCCAAAAAAGAATGCAATTTTTTTTTAATGTCAAGAATGCAATTCTCGCTTCCCGATATAAGTCAAACAATTTGAAGTCTGACCAAATTTATATGAAAAACTGCTAACATTTATTGTACCAAATTACAGTCATAAGATTAGTTATGAAATATATTTTCATATTAAACCTATTTGGGGACATAAATGTTGCTACTATTTCTATAAACTTGGTCAAGCTTAAAAAAAATTGACTTGTCTCAAACTTAGGATTGCATACTTTTTTTTGGGTGGAGGGAGTACATAAAAAGCACCCCTGGTATTAGCTTGCATTTACAACAGCATTCAGATTTTCTTTCCTATTGAGTTCAGGTTATTCACCACTCTCTTTATATGACCGATAATCCAATGCTGGTTGCATACCATCATAGATGTAGGAATTTTGCGGATTGAATGTGAATGTCTTAACATTTCAATTTTGAACCTCCAGTGCACTGTACGTGCTACAGTTGTTGACTTCTCTATGAAATATCCTGGCCAAACTCATAAGGAAGAATACACATTTCATAGTCTCACAGATGCTATTCAGTTGCAGGTAATTTAACTGGGCTTTTTTATGAATACTTTTCATCAATTTTGCTAAAGCTCTTGTCTCACTCAGCCTGTATTTAAACAGATCGTTTCTTCCTTAAGAGTCACCCCTGAATATGTCTTGTTAGTTTTCCATCCTGAAGCACAGGTGAACTTTTGCTCACTTCTTGTATATCCTGTTAATGATCTGAAGTATTGTAAGTCCCCTTAGATATTTATGCTCTTATGCATTTGTGCCACAGGAAAATTTGATTGTAAGTGGTGGAACATGCTCCCTAGATGCTTCTACCAATGACACACACGTGGTGCAAATAGTTACACATCCAGGAAAAGCCTTATGTTCTCAATTGATTATTGGGGCTAAAGGCTTAGGCGAAGCTATAGTCACAATCCAGGATGTTGGCCTTTCCCCAAGAGCAACTACTCATTCTTTGGTACTCTTTGGCACTTATCTTCCTAATTCTCCTAATACTTTTTGTACTTACAAGCCAGTCAAGTGACTTCTGTTGCATACTATGTACGGTCAAATGGTTGTCAGCATCCCTTGAGTCATATCTCTGTATCTGTGCTTCGTGTAACATTTATCTTGGGATAATGATAACTTTTGGTATATACCTGTCATCCTTAATTTACAGTCAACTTCCATCAGATTATCCCTCATCTCTACTATAATGGAATTGTCGTTTTGTAAGTATTGCCGTTTTGTTGTTTTCATATGCATCCCTGAAATGATGCTGTAGCGTTAGCACAGGCACTATACTAGTCAATAAAGATGTGCTAATCTTCCTTTTAGGCCACTATATGTCAACCTGACAGTAGATTCTGTGGTGCTGTCTTCTTGTCCATTTGCAGGCTAGAGTTGCAAATGTTGACTGGATTAAGATAATCGCAGAAAAGCACATCAGTCTGATGGTACAAGGATCTGCATTTTTATTAAGTTTTTTTTTTTGTGTTTTTTTGCTGATTCTTTTCATTTTTAGGAAGGAAGTACAAAAGATCTTCAAATATTAGCTGGCACCCAAGATGGACAAATATTTGGTGATTCTCAGGTATGTGCTTGGATGCACTATGTGTCTGCTTCATATTTTTCTAATTCTAGCATGTTGGTTAAATTTTGCACTATTCATTTTCAACACTTTTCTAGTTTAAAATGTCATAACTTTACATTTGATATCCTTTTAAACTGTTTTCAGATTTTTTTTATTATTTATTATCCTTTTCTATTAATTCTTCAAGTTATCATGTTGGTTTGATCCTGCAAGATAGGGGGTTGTTGTTTGTCTCCATGTTTTTTTCCCTTTTGAAACCTTAATGCTGTGACAATTGATTGCCTTTTTCAGTCTTCTCTCAATTCATTAGCTACGCTGTTTTTTTTTTCTTTGAGTTTGCTAATTTCTTTCCATCTTTGCAGTTCAAATATATGGACATTGAGTTGCATCTTGGCGATGAAATTCTGGAGCTTATTGATCCAACTGAATCAATAGATGGACCCAAATTTTCAATTAAAGCTGCAAAAATTGGCATTACATCTCTATATGTAAGTTGACGATAGATATATGTTCAGTTGCTTGTATTGGTTGACGATCCTTACTATGTCCAATCTTCAGGTCAGTACTAAACAACACTCTGGACAAAGAATTTTGAGTCAGGTTGTCAAGGTGGAAGTGTACAGACCATTGCAAATACATCCTGAGTATATTTACCTTACTCCAGGCGCCTCTTTTGTGGTAACCAACTAATCATTAATAACTTGCTCTCTTTCTATAAATTTATGCCAGCTATATCTACATCCCTACTAGTTTCTAATGCTCATTTGGGATGTACTACTACATTGGCATTTTAGTTCTTTTTTTTTTTTTTTTGTAAGAGATTGTGGGGTCCTGAGTTTTATCTTCCTCCTGCTTAGCTTTCTGTTAAAGGCGGTCCAAAAACTGGAGTTTCCATTGAGTACTCAAGTCTGAACAGGGAAATTGTAGAAGTTGAAAATATTACTGGGAAACTATCTGCAAAATCCGTGGGGAACTCTGTAAGTTATACCATTTTGAGATCATTTACTCCTGAATCTTGAATCTGGATCAGTTATACATTCAATGTACTGAGCTATTGCACTATTTAGACTGTACGTGCTGCTATTTTAGCAAATGGAGGTACCTTAGTCTGTGAAGCTTTTGGAAGAGTGGAAGTGGATATCCCAGTGGCTATGACATTGAATACTCAAAGTGAACGTCTTTGTATTGGCTGTAGCATGCCAATTTATCCATCTCTACCTAAGGTGTGCTTAATTTCTGTTTGCTATTTGCTTATCTTTATACATTTGCCATCCCTTAAAATGACAATGCTTCCCAGGGAGATCTATTTTCCTTCTATGAAACTTGCCAATGTTACAATTGGAGGATAGCAGACGAGAAGGTCAGAATTCAGAATACTCCTACTTTCCTTGTACGAAGTTAATCTGTACTAATAAGTTATTCTGCCTTAGGTTGTGATATTCCAATCAGCTAAATCTTGGCAATACAGATTTGACCAAGGACTATATTCAGATGGGAAAAACAGTCCATGGTTTTCCAATGGCAGCAGCAAGTCTTTTATCAGTCATGTGATTGGAAGGTATAATATGGAGCACTACACTAAATCTGATTTTGTGTATAACATAGAATTGACTGCTCTAACCTTAAATCAACTGAAGTAGTGTTTTTATTTGGTGCTTGATCTTTATAGTAAAAGGAAATAATCATTGTTCCGGTAAAAATGTGTTAAGTTTGCGTTGAACCAGATGTTGGGTTCCGGAGTGCTCTTGTAGACTTAAGCTAGAAACCGGTGGAGAAGCTTCCTTTTTTCCTCCCTTCCCATTGGTTCAAACACATAATGAAACACCCTTGTGTATTTGGTAACCCAGCTAGCAACAAGTTTGCCCTAATATGTTATTTCATTTCTGTGACAGGTCTGCTGGGAAAACCAAAATTTCCATTTCAGTTACTTGTGACTTCTTGCTACCTGGCACCTCTGGATCTGTTGTATCATACAATGCGTCCAAGACCATTGTTGTGGTTCCAGATCCTCCCCTTGCACTTGTACTTCCTGTGACTTGGTTATTCCCACCCTTTTATACTACTATGAGCCTTTTGCCTAGATCAGCAAATTCACTTGGAGAACCAAACTCACTTGACCTGGAGAGCTCCATTGGGTATTCTCTTTTAAGGGGCAGTGGTAGGATAATTGATGGAAGTAAGATTCAGACTGGAGAAAGCAATTCAGTTGATTGTATTCAAGCAAAAGATCACTCAGCTGGAAGAACGGAAATAGCTGCATGTCTACGAGTTGCTGAGGTTGGATGCTGAAACTCATGTTATTTTGTTTCAACTGCAAACGTACTTATGATGCACTTACTCCCTCCTTTCCAAATTGTAATACGTTTTAGCTTTTCTGGATACATAATTTTTGCTATGCAAGTCATATACGTACTTATGTCTAGATGCATAGTAGAAACAATGTATTTAGAGAAACCAAAACATCTTACAATTTGGAATGGATTCCTATTTGTGTTTCCATCTTTCTTCTGAAACTGTACATTACTGAACTCATTTAGAATATCAAGGTCACTTGAGGCACGTTTGGATCGCTTGATCTTGCCTTGCTTTACTGGGCAAGAAACTGGAACATACAACGTGGTTGGTTTCTTTGCTCACCTGCCTTGTTTCCCCGTGCTTGCTGGCAACACTAACCTTGTTGCGCGCGGGCAAGGCGAGGTGAGGAAATCCAGCAAGCCAACTAAGGTGGAACGGGATGACTCTAATTTCTGTTTGGTTCAAGAGGGATGGGACCAACCCATTTTCAAAATTGGTGGGTCGGGTATCCAATCTTCATGACCATATTGAAAATCGGTGTTTTGTGATTAGGATCTGAAATTTTGGTTTTTTTTCGGTCCTTTCTCAGTTTTTTTTTTTTGCCCACCCCGGTTGTCTATAGCCCTCCTTACTATGAGATTAAGGTTCATTTTGTTGTTAGTTGTTATTGTGCTGTGCTTTACTGTACCATGGAATCAAATAGTCATTAGAAATACTATTTCTAGTAAATAAATATTTATGACATTACTGTGGAGGTAGCTAATTAGTATGTCCAAAAGTACAAAAAAAGGAAGTGCTTATAAAAAGCCACACGAACATAATGCCAAAGAAGCTTAAAAACCTTCGAAAAAAGTGACATTTTGTCAGACTGCAATGTGTTTTTATTTAGGGGATTGCTAGCATCCTCTCTCAGCGATTATGTGAAATAACGTGAAGAAAATGATGTTATGCCTGATTTTCCTTTGATGCTGTGATCATTGTTGTTCAGGTTGCGCAAGTGCGGGTAGCTGCTGCAAAATCATCAATCCAGATTGCCTATCTATCCGTAAATGATAAAGTTGAATTGGATATAAAATATGCTGATGAATTAGGTAGATCAAAAACATCTTTACCAATATCAAACACTTCAATTCTTAAAGCTGATGTTTTTTTTGGTCTCCTTTCATCAGGTTATATCTTCAACGAAGCTCATGGAGTAGTCCCTGTAGAGATTGAGACAAATTATCCTGATGTTGTGTCCATTCTCATGACAAGAGATTTTAATGGTACATATGACACAAGTGAACGTTTTGTTCTTCAGGTATGTCATGGCATAATGTGCTTCTGCTCAGTTGAGGAATACTGTTACAATACTAGATTTAAAGCTTGGGCATGTTTAAAACTCTTTATGCAAACTGAATTCTTTATCACTGTATTTTTTTTTTTAATTTGAAGGCGAGAAGTCAGGGAACTGCTCTTATAAGGCTCCACGCAAACAATGTCCCCAATAAAGTGGATTTCATAATGGTAAAGTTTTTTTTTTTTTTTTTTTTGTTATAAACCTGTGTCAGCTTGTGCTGTATTTGACGAATGTGAAATGTGCTTTATTCTTGCTAGCTATAAAACTAGTAGGAATGCCCCGCGCGTTGCTGCGGGTTTGAAGTAGAAATATAAAAAAGTTAGACTAAGAATTAAAGGATATATATGTATAGATGCAATATTTGAAGAAAAATGAAAAATATCCATATGGGATCTTGTTTTGAAGAGTTTATTGCGAGAAACACCATGGTGCAATTGGATTTTAATTACGATACTTGGTTTAGGTTGCTAAGAATTTTTTCTATTTCAAAAGAAATAGCTAGTGGGAGATAAATGAGGCTTAGTGGGCGTAACCGATTTGATGACGTCACAAGACATCACTTTTCAGGATTGGACCAATCAGAGGCAAGAGAATTAGCTTGAAGGGTTTAGGCTTATAGAAGTTATAGATTTTGTAGGTTCATTTTGTTTGTAATTGCCAAAAGCTGCTAGTGGGATTCATTTATGAATTTTTTATGGTGTACTTCATATAATGATGGGCAGCTCTTCTGCTGGTTTGAGGAAAAAATTGTGTATAGTGTACCAAATTAGCAACATTATGCAATTTCTGGATGTGGCAGTGCCATTAGACAGGAGAACTGCAGAGAGATAGTGATGATGCTTTTCTCTTACTTTTTTTTAGTTAAGTGCATGCACCCATGCCCTTTTCTCAACTCTAAATATTTTTGCTCTGTAGGTATCCGTAGGAGCACAAATGTATCCTAGGGATGTGATCCTTCATTCTGGCCAGCACCTGAACTTCACTATTATCGGAGACAGTATGTTCAATGAAATTTGTTTTCTTATTAACTATCTTATAGTTTTCTGATCGTTGTATTTGACCCCTCATACATCATTTGACATTAATCCGTTATCCTACCCTTTTTTTATGGTATTTGTTCAATAAATGTTACATTCTAATTAACAGTATGATATGCTATTTCTGTGAAGACAAAACTTACGAGTACAGCTATATGACCCGTATAAAATTTGGGAAATGCTTCAAGTACAACCACTTGAGTACAACTCAGAATCCAATGGTTGGGATCACTTGGATGGAAAGCTCATATGTGCATTGCATGGTTGTACTTGAGTAGTTGAGTTGTACTCAAGTGGTTGTACTTGAAGCATTTCCCAGATTTTATATGGGTGAACGGTTATATCAGGTGATATATATAGGTTAGAAGTAGGTTGTTTTCAGCTAATGTCTTAGCTTATGTAGTATCAAGTATTTTGTTGGTTAATAGCATAAGCAATCTTTATTACCATATATATTCTTAGGTCATAAACATACTACTGTTATAGGTATGGACATGCGTGGATTTGGTCACTGGTTAAGTAGCAATGAAAAGATCGTGCACATCAATCGGATAACTGGTGAAGCACAAGCACGTAGTGAAGGTGTTGCAGAAGGTAGTCTTAAGACCATACACCCAAGTATAACTGTATGACAACTTCTCACAAATCTACTCTTTGTAAACAGTAATCTTCAAAGGTTCAAATCTTAAGCTGCAAACAACTGTCACCGTGCTCAAAGTGAACCAGATAGTTGTTGATGCTCCTGCGGAGACACTGACTAATGCTGCTGGCCTGCCTGATGGATACAAGTTCTCTCTGAGATTTAGGTTTGTAATGCTCATATCATAACCTTTCTTCCATGTTTTTGTAATTAAATTATAATCAAAGCTCAAACTACTCTTATATTACCAATGTGATTTCCTTGGGATTTTGTGTAAATTCATGAGCAGACAAAATTTGTGATATAGTAGTTTGGAATATGTAAAACGGTAACCTACTGATTTGAAGTGCACAGGTGGGTGCATGGTATGAGCAATAGAAAATACCACCCAAGCCAACTGCATTTAGTATTTCCATATTCATAAGTTATCTGTTGCAGTTTGTGATCTTAAAGGAGAGGATCACAACATTTATATGCGTATTAATGCAGTCACTACGGAAATAAAATAAGTAGCCATTTAAACTCTAATTGAGTTTATCTCATGTATCTGCAACTATTTCCAATCTCGTAAGGAATGTAACAACACATCACTTGTGCTAACCTTTTCTCATTTCTTTTTATAGTGATTCGATTGAGCACAGCACTGGATCCTCTGTGAGCCCAATTAATGTCCCCTTTGAATGCAAGGTTGACCCTTCGTTTATTGGGTACGTTTCCTTCGCATCATTGCATAATGCATACACAACTTCCTAATCCTGAATAATTAAGTTGAAATCTCGTTTTCTTGCTTCCTTTAGGTTTGTTGAGCCATGGACTGACCATGCCACAAAGAAATCCTACTGCCTGTTTCATCCATATTCACCTGCACAGCTGTTGCCGGCGAAGTTGAACCCGAATGAAGGATTTTTACACATTTTGGTTCGTGCAAATCTAAAGGAAGACCCAAAGGTGACGGGATCTGCACATGCCCTTTTCGTCAAAGGGTTCTACATCAAAGAATCTGGGAAAGTAGGTGCCTTCTCCCTCTCCCATGTTCATTGCTCATTGCATGAAGCCTTTTATTCACACTGACTACAAGGTGTTTATTCACACTGACTACAAGTTGTCTATCTCATGCAGTTAAATTTGACTCCAAGTTGCAATTATAGTGTCATTACTATCGATGGAAATACTGGTATGCAAAAGATTTTGTTTGTCTGAACTTGGACCCTTGTATTAGGCTTGTGCTTCAACTGATAGTCAATTTATGCTATTCTAGATATTGAGTTGTTCTGGAATGCTAAAGATTTACTCAGAGTCAGTCGTGTTGACACAAATGAGAACAATGGTGTTCTTAGTCGAATTGTTTACCGGGTGAGCCATAGCTTACAAGGCAGCATTTTCTTTTCTTTTATTTCTGTATTAATATTTAGTGCTGTCAACCTGGGACTTTCCTCATCCTTTTGTAGGTTGAAGCGCTAAAAAGGCAATCATTCACTGACAAGGTTACTGTCGTTCTTCCTGCCACTGGTATGCTATCTGCTCCTTTTAAATGCTTGTTGTAAGCTGATCACCTACAATTAAGATCACTTTTTTGGCTCATCAAAATCCAAATTATTTATCATTTACAGTATATAATTCATAATTTAACGCCCCAGAAGTAATTGCAATACTGTGGAAGTTACTATTTGTGTTTTACCTTTGTGCAGGCCAGACTGAAGAAGTTGAAGTCAGCTACGATACAGGAGAGAAGGCAGAGCCACCATCATCATGGGGCCTAACCACATCTGTTATGCTCACATGCATCATTGTGACAATAGTTACTGTTGCACTTTTCATGAAGCTGCTGCAGAGACCTACCAGACAGGCACCATCAAGGAACATGGCAGCATCCACACCAGCACGAGCACCAGCAGCCAATCCTGCAGCCATGGCTGACCCTGCGTCCCCAGCTAATGGTCAGTTCTCTCCTCGTACGCCCCAGCCTTTCATGGAGTACGTGAGGAGGACCATTGATGACACACCGTACTATAAGCGCGATGCCAGGAGGCGATTCAACCCTCAGAACACTTACTGAGCATGCATGTAGTGTGGACTGGCTAGTGTGTTGTAATGTTTCTGATTTAGGTCCGCAGCTGGTATAGAACAACAGCTGTAGTTCTTGCCTGCGTATGTCCATCTGAGAAATGCTGTCAATTTTGAGGTTATGGCAGCACCTGTGACGAGCGATGATACCGTGCACCATTTTGTCAATCGATGTAGGTCATTTATTTTGGTAGAAGGCTGTTGTTTGCCATTTAGCCAATAGGTATAGGACATTTATTTTGTTAGAAGCCTGTTAATTCTGATGGACATGTAATTTTAGGTCTCTATTGGGAGTATGGGACTCCCAAACCCTTTGATATAGACATCTCGCTTGCAGTGGCATGAACGTGATTAAATCAAAGTACGCACTATTGGCCCTCTTTGGCAAGGCTTTTGGTATGGCTTCTCCATTGGCTTCATCAGAAATCCTACCAAACGAGCACATACTAGAACGACTTCTGAAGCTAAAATCAAAGCAAAAATGGTGTAGCTGAAGCCAGTTTTTAGTTGGGAGCCAAAGCCACCAAAACGTCACTCTAGATTTTGTTCACTGACTACCCACTACTGCCTGTAAAATAAACAAAGTAAGTCGGGCCATAAAAATTCGAAGTGCCTGCAGCCCGAGCACCGATAAAGTCGCAGTTGATTGTATCGGGTCTCTTATCAGGGCTTGAGCACCGACAAGCAAGTTGGGATTGGGCTTCTCGATGACAATGAAGCCAGAAAGGCATATTTTGCCGGTCCAGCCATTGAACACCTAAGGGCATGTACGTCTGTAAGTTTTTAAAATTTTCAATAAAGTCAGTTAAACAGACGGCTAATACAACTGATAGCTGATGTCTATTTTGTTGTTTATAATCATTTAATGTTTGCATGTAGCTATGATCAATCATGAATATCATTTCTATATATCATTGTGTGGCTAATTGATGCAAAACGAATCTTTCAAAGTAAATTATAAATTAAATATAACATACGTCTTCTTCCTCATAAATCAAATATGATTGAAACATTTTTTTTTCATTTTCATAACGTTGCCATGTGCTCGACTAGATCATTTCTGAGTTAGCCGTGCTTGGATAGCGAAATTCCTTTGTATTCCTAGGCTTTCCTTGGCTGCATCAGAAATGAACAAGTGAATTCCTCGGCAGCTGATTTCCTTGCTGTCCAGCAAAAGAAAACTCACCATGGCTTTCCCCTTTTCCCTGCTAGTAGCAAAGGACATTCAGTTATCAGCAACTGAAACTAATGATCTTCGAACACATGGATCTTGCAATTGTATCCTAAAATATATTTTCCTACTGAATCAAATCATCACACAACGTTGATAATTTTCCAACTGATCCATTCTCATGCATCTTATTCACATATGATCGATTTAACCCCACAAATGGTTTTAATTAATAAAATACAAAGTGCAATCCTTTCATCCATACTCATGGAAGGAGTGGTTAGTCCAGCATTCAGAAGAGACCAACATCAAGGTAGCAAAGTAAGGCATCGCGACCAAGCTTCAAAGATGACGCGGCAGGAAGAAAAGGCACTGCGGACTGAAGGGACCAACATCAAGGTAGCAAAGAAGAGACCAACTCCCTTGCCGCAGGACTGAAGGGGATGCTGCGGCCATGGTGGGGTGGTGGGGGGTGGTGGTGGTGGTCCACTACCGGATTTTCCTTCTTTGAAAGTGGCTCATGCACTCGGCAAAAAGCCTATATTACACTCGGCAAAGGCTTTGCCGAGTTTGCACTCGGCAAAGGCCACTTTCGGCAAAGAATCCACTCGGCAAAGAGGTTTTTTTGCCGTGTTTTTTTCGGGCACTCGGCAAAGGCTTTGCCGAGTGCCCGACACTGCAAAAGGATCAAAATGAAAAAAAAAACACGAAAAATAATAGCAAAAAAATTTTTTAATCGGGGAGGGCCCCACCAACTAGCAACCATTCTTCTCTATCTAGTAGGATTTTTTGTAGCATTTTTCGAGACTTTGTGTCGAGTGGGATTCGAACTCACAACCTCTCGATCCCTCGCGGCGTAACCTTCCCTACCACTGCACTACACACTCACTTGTGTTTATACTCTATTTGGATTCCCTAAATATTATACAAAATCGAGTGAAAATTGCTTATTTGAGGCTCTAAACGAATTCAAATAAAAAACTTATCAACTACAAAGTTTTATAACTTTTCGAGATCTACAATTTTTATTTAAGAAGTTTCTCCATCCGAGGTTGTTTATAAAATTTGAATTTTAAATTTGAGCGGATTCAGATACTGATTTCGCGTGACAAGATAAATTCAAATGAAAAAGTTGTCAACTACAAAGTTTCATAACTTTTCGAGATCTATAACTTTCATTTTGGGTGTTTCCCCATCCGAGATACTTTAAAAAAATTCAAATTTCAAATTTAAGAAATGTGATCAGTACTTTTTCGTTAACAAAATTAATTCAAATTAAAAAGTATTCAACTACAAAGTTGTATGATTTCACAACACCTACATCTTTTATTTTGATTATTTGATCATTTGACATAGTGGTAGGAACATTGTTCACAAATCTTATATATCTCCTCTTGTAGTTTCAGAAACTACGAGAGATGTAAGATTTGTGAATAGATTTAATTTTAATTTGTCAAATTAAGAAATGGTCAAAATGAAAGTTGTAGATCTTGAAAAGTTATACAACTTTATAGTTAAAAAAATTTTCATTTAAATTAATTTATTGCTTCAAAATATACTGAAATATGTCTTTGCCGAGTGTAAAATAAAAACACTCGGCAAAGACCTTCTTTGTAGAGTGCTAAAAAAATAACACTCGGCAAAGAGGCTTCTTTGCCGAGTGCCAGAAAAAAAGCACTCGGCAAAGAGTTCTTTGCCGAGTGCTTTTTTTGGCACTCGACAAAGAGGCCTCTTTGCCGAGTGCTTTTTTTGCCGAGTTTTTTTTCTTTAGCTCTCGGCAAAGAGCTCTTTGCCGAGTGCCCGAAAAAAAACACTCGGCAAAGAAATTAACACTCGGCAAAGAGCCGGATTCCGGTAGTGGGGGGGGGTGTTGAAATTTGGGGCTCGTCTTGGCTTCTTGCGCGCGCGGCGCAGCTACCCTCGCCTCGCTTGGAGACAGCGACCGATACAACGCTGCTTCGGGCTGTCGAGTAGTCCTCGGAGCACGAGCCGTGGCTGTCGTCTCGCGAGATAACGACGACGCTCTCTCGTGTCCACCAGGGACCTTTGTGCAAAAAACACCGCACAAAGACGGCTCACGACAGCCCGTTGTACTGTCATTGAGCAACTCCAACAATTTGCTAAATGAGGTTGTTATTCTTAAAAATTTAGCAAAACAAAAAAAAATTGGTCTCCAACAGTTTGCTAAATATGTTTTCCATCTTTACAAACTTGCTATCGAAGTCCTCCGTGCGCCTATACTTCCACGCGCGTATCCGGCTTCTCATCCCCCTTCCACGCGTCTCCGCCTCCGTTCCCGCGCGCTGGTGGAAAGTTCCGTGACTCATCCCGCGCTTCTCCCCACGCGACCTGCTGCAGCTCGCTGCTATGCTATGTGCTTCTCGTTGATTTGCTACCTCCTGCTCGCTGCATGCTCGCTGCTACACTTCCTGGGCAGCATGATGGGACAACGCATGGTCATCATCATTCACTCTGATTCTGAGGAAACAACGTGTCTGTTTAAGTGCAGGTGTACGAGTAAAAATTAAACAAATTATCTCTGATAGTTGATTACATGAAACGATAGTAAAACGATGTGCACGTTTAAGTGCAGGTTTAAGTGCAGGTGTACGAGAGGAGGATAGGCACGCACGTTTCTGTTGGGGCCGGTAGTTTGTGGGCCTAGTTTTCTAATTTTACTAAGTTAAAATGACAAACTATTGGAGAAAGTCTATTTTTTTATTTACCATATATTTTAGCAAGTTACCAAATCATAATATTTGTCAAGTGAATTTTGACAAACTGTTGGAGATGCTCGTCAAATGAGGTTGCCATCCTTGAATATTTAGCAAAATAAGAAAATTTAGTCATCAACAATTTGCCAAATGGACTTGCTATTTTTCCCAACTTGCTATTCTTCCCCTCCGCGCGCGCATCTTTACGCGCGCGCATCCCACTCCGCACCGCTGGTCGCGCGGCCGCCGCTTCCCTTTCCGCGCGCGAGGAAAATTCCTCCGCTCGTTCCCGCACTCGCGACGACAATCCCGCCGGCCTCCGTCGCGATATATTCCTGCGCGTGCGAAGCCCTGCCTCCAGGTCGTCGCGTGGAGTCTAGCGCCAATGTCGCGAGGAGAATCATGGCCTCCGTCGTGATCTGATCCGGCGCTCGCCAAGCCTCCCACGCGAAGGCCTCCGTCGTCGCCTGGAGTCCTGGTCTCCGTCGCGATCTGATCCGGCGCTCGCCAAGCCCGGCCTGGAGATCCCACGCCAAGGCCCTCCGTCGTCGCCTGGAGTCCCGGCCTCCATCGCCGCGCCTGGAGATCCCGCGATAAGGCCACCGCGTCGTCCTCTGGCGATCAGATCGAAGAAGTCGCGTCCAATTCCCGTCGCGTCGTCCTTTGGCCAATCCCGATCGAAGTATGTTGAGGTATGTGCTTCCTCGTGTAGTACTGTATATATCAGAATACTAGTACTGCTTGCTGAAAATACTAGTACTGTATCAGTACTGAAAACACTAGGGTTAAGCTGCTGCACCGATGCGTTTTTCTCAATTGTATTTTTTCAATTTTTTTAGACTCATGGAGGTGGAAGAAGATGCATCAGTACTTCATTCATTTGTTGTACGTGCATGCTCCTGTTTCATGGATGGATAGAAAATAGAAGAGCCTGGCGAATGGTACTATGCGAAGAACCTGATGATCGCCTGACCTATTGCTCCTGTCTGCTTGATTTATTTCATTCCGAAATCGACGTGCATGGTACTGTGCTATATGAGAGACAGTGCAGATAGGCATCAGGTGACTTGTCACCGCGCTCGTCAGGTATCCTTGACCTGCAAATCCTGGTGGCCGGCAAATCAAGTTACTGAATGACTGAAACCTCCTGTCAGCAGAAGCTGACGTTTCAGACAGCGAACTGACCTACACAAGCTTGTCAAAAAATCAGGACAGCCTTGGTGGAGGAGATGGCCGGCTTGATGAATGGAAGAAAGCCCAACATTGCATACTTTAAAGTATTTAGATGCAAATACTACATTCTCAAGAAGGACACTTGATTGAGCAAATTTGAGAAGAAGTGTGATGAAGGATTCCTACTCGGTTACTCCACTACAAGCAAAGCATATAGAGTTTGGAATCTCACTCATGGCATAGTTGAAGAGGTGCATGATGTAGAATTTGATGAAACCAAAGGCTCACAAGATGAGGAGAAAAATCTTGATGATGTG
>JADLZL010001919.1:0-19629 GCA_015844335.1 Chrysopogon serrulatus | reverse complement strand
AAAACGCCATTGCAAATTAGTTAATCGGAAAAACGCCATTACAATTTCTTGGTTGCCTGAAGAACGCCACTGTGTACGCATGATGCGTATTTAGGCCCACCTGCAGGTGCGGTATGTGTACAGGGACACGCACGGGCGTTAATTTGCCGTGGCCTCCGTTACTCCTCCGCCTCTCCTCCATTCTTTGTCTCAAAGACGCCCTTATCCCCACCCCTGTTCCCCATCCCAGACAAGAACACGATGAACCCTAGCTTCGCAATGAAGGGCCTTCGGCGGCGATTGAAGTCGGCAGGCTGCGGCAGAGGCGGCACACGCGTGCACAGGCGGCCGCGGGCGCACGCAGGGCGCGTGCAGTAGTACACGCGGGCTGCAAAGCAGCGCGCAGGCGCAACGGACGACGACAGGTGAGTCGAGGCGGCGGCTGGGAGCGTGCAAGCAGCGCACGCGGGCTGCGTAGCAGCGCGCGCGGGCTGCGCGGACAGCGGACAACGAGTCGAGGCGGCGGGTTTGCGTGCTCGAACAGGGTGCGGCGGCTGAAGGCGCCAGCGGCAACTGAAAGGCGGCATCCGCGGCGACGGATACCATGCAGATGAGGGGAGCTTCGTCCGCGTCCAGCGGCAACGCACGGTACGGGGAGTGCCCCTTTTGCTTCGTTCCCTTGATCCGCATCCAGAGCAAGCAAAAGGGGACGAAGGATTTGTGGTTCGTGAAGTGCCCTTACAATGTCAAGGTTAGCTTTCTCGCATTCTGGTCATGTGGCAGCTAATGTTGTTTACTGACCCCATCGATTTGGATGAACTCAGGGTGATAATAGCACTTGTGGTTTCATTCGGTTGGAGGATGAGTATGAAGCCGCACATGGTCGTGGCCGCCGGTTGAAGGACACTGGACGTGTCATTTCAGTGTCTGCTGACTGCTATGCTGATTTGAAGGAAGAACTGACAGAGGTCAACCAAACTGTGCAAACTCTTGTCTTTGACGTTAGTAAGTTGAAGGCACAGCTTGCAGAGCAGAAGTTGCCTATTGTTGAGCCCAAGGAGGAATTGGACAACAAGAAATTGCACATTGTTGTCGATTCTTCAGCTTTAGTACCTCTACTTGTATTGGCTGTAGGTGTTGTAATTGGTGCCTTAGCTGTTCTTATGTGGAAGTGAAAGCTCTGAGCTTAATTTGTAATTTCTAATCGTTGTTGGAGGTTTATTACTTCTACCTGTGGCTGACCTCTGAACTGAAAGTGCAATGTAGTTTGTAATCGTTGTTGGAGCTCTGAGCTTAATGTTCAATGTAATTTATGTGTGTCAATCAGTTTGGTATTCACTGAATTTTTGTCATTGAATTTTGCTGCAAGTTGGAGCTCAGAGCTTAACGTTGTTGGAGCTCTTCAGCTTAATGTTCAATGTACTCAAGTGCAATGTAATTTTGCTGCAATATTTTCACTAAATTTTTGTCAGATTTGCAGCAGCATGCATTCACTTAATTTTTTCTCGGTTATTGTGCAGCTTCATGCCTATTGAATGTAGGTCAGATTTGTAGCAGCATATTCACTGTATATTTATCAGATTTGCAGGAAAATTTTGACAGAAATTTGGGTACATTTACAACAGCATTTGAGTACATTCAATCATCCCACAAATAGGCAACATTGTAGTTTTAGATTCAAATGGCATTTCAGAAGGTTCAGATGCCATTTAGGCCAATACAGATCAGGTTCAAATGGCAGTACAAATGCCATTTAGGCCATTACATGCCGGGTTCAAGTTCAAAGGCCATGTAGGCCATTCACACAAATCCACATACTAGACTTAATGCCATTGAGGCCATTACAGATCAGGTTCAAAAGCCACTAAAGCCATTACATGCCAGGTTCGACTTCAAAGTGACAACATACATCCATGATGTCCATCAGATTTGTAACAACCTTTGTCGGTGGAGCTGCCGCATTTTTCAGCAGTTTTTTCTTCACTGGAGTTTTCTTCTTCTTAGCTGGCTGCTTCTTCTTAGCCGGGCTGCCGCTTCTTAGTTTTCTTCGTACTCTTCTTCCCCCGAGATGGGCCAGCTTCTTCTTCTGCAAATCCTTTTTCTGAAATATTAATTGAAACAAATTAGTTTTCATTCAAATATTTATTTTCATAGAAAATAAATGCGGTTTGAAAGGCTGACCTTTTGTTTGGCCTTCCACCGTCACCATCTTCACCCACCATCTCCAGTTTGCATGTCTTGGCAAAATGTCCAAAACCACCACATCTTTTGCACCTCACTTTCTTTTTTTTATTAGCTTGTTTTTCTAGTGAACCCCTTATCCTTTGGGTCCTTGGCCTCCCCTCCCTCTACCAAGCACAGGTGGGTATATTTTGACACCTAGGTTGACAATAGGCCAACTAGTTCTATCAGGAATGGGCTCAATTCTTGCTTCATATGCAGCTCTGAATCTAGCAACCGAGTAGTATTCATGGACATAATCTGCAATCTGAATTCCTCTGTTAGAAAGTATCCAAGCCAAGGCGTGCTTGCATGGCTTCCCAGTAATTTGCCATTCCCTGCAGCTACACTTTTTGTTAGCTAAATCTACTGTTTCCCTCTTTTGATTATTCCAATCATCAAGTATGGTCACCTCGGCAAAATGTTCATCACTGACTGCAACCTTGACAACTTTTAGATTCCTGCTTATGAGGTTCAGTTCATGGATCACACCTGGAATTATGCCTTCCTCCCACTGCATTGCTATCTTCTTTCTGAGGTACCTCTTCTCCATTATCAATTCCCTCAGTCTGTCAACTAGCTCATGGATATGAAGTCCCTTGAATTGCTTAATTTGAGCATTGAAACTCTCAGAAACATTATTTGTCAAGTAGTCACACTTGCTTGCTTCTGAAAAGCCACACCTGTACCAAATTCTAGAATGATATTGCTGTAAGTACTCAATTGCAGCAGGAGCAAATTCATAGATTTTCTGCATGTGCCACTTAAAAAGACCTTCTGTGTAGCTCCTAGCAGCCGGGTGCAGGTGGTCTGTGAAGACATCACCTGTGTAATGTTTCATGAAGTTCTGATACATGTGCCTCATGCACTCTCTATTTTCTGCATGTGGGAAAACAGCCCCCACAGCGTTCTCCAAACCTTTACAAGCATCTGAGCATAACACTAAACCTGGAGGGTCTCCTATGACTGCATGCAAATTTTCCAAGAACCACGTCCAGTTATCCTCTGTTTCTGAGTCAAAAATACCATATGCAATATGGTACAACCAGTTGTGCCCATCAACCCCAGTAGCTGAAGCCAACTGTCCAGTGTATTTACCATTGAGACAAGATGCATCTACACCAATGAATGGTCTACAACCAGCTAAAAAGCCATCTATGCAAGGCTTCAAAGCAACAAATACTCTCTTGAACCTAGTCTTCTTCCCTACTGTATCTACCTCTATCTGTACTCTGCTTCCAGGGGAACTAAGCTCTATCTGTGCAGCCCAATTGAAAAGGAGTTGGAAACTATCCTCATACTTGCCATGAATCTGGTTGAGTGCTTGCTGTAAACCAGACCATGCTTTTGAATACTTCAGCTTTATTCCAAAATCATCCTCCAGCTTTTCTTTAGCAATCTTAGGTCTGGGCATTGGGTTCTTCTTGACCCAATCCCCAAGTCTATCTGCACACCATCCCTGGGAAGCCATTTTCCCTACTGCCAACTTGGTGGTAGGGCACTTGTGCTCAGCAGGAAGCACTTTGATCTGACAAAGCACATATATATTGCATTAGTGACACAAAACAGATCAGATTCTAGGCAACAGTGTGACATAATAGCATATACAAGACAACTGAATTCAAACAAACATATTACCTGTACAGTTTTTTTGTCAAAAATGGTAGAAGCATGTATGCGCCAAGGACAGGTAGGCCATGCACAACTTGCAATGAATCTAGACTTGTCAGTTCGGACAGGTTTTTTAAACTCAAAACCCTTCACAACAGCATAATGCCTTATGGCTTTCCTGAAGGTTTTGATATCAGGAAATAGCTCTCCCTCCTTGATTTTTGGATTCAAAGGATCATGCGTAACACGAACCTCCGAGGGGTCCTCATCACGCACCTCTGCCTCATCAACAACAGGAACAACATTATCATTGTTATCAAAAGGAAATGCATTGTCAGATGGTTGTGCATTATCATCAGTTTGCTGTTGTGCATGATCAGTTTGCTCTGCATTCCCAGATGCCTGTGTAGTTGGCACTGGAATATACATAGCTTCATCATTCACCCCCACATATTCCTCAGCATTGTCAAAGATATCAACCTCTACATCTATAGCTGCTGCATTTGGATTTTCATCAGTACTAGCAGCATTGTTTGCAACAATAGGTGGCTCTGTAGGTAGGTTAGCAGCAAGGTTGCCTAACTCTCCATTACCATCCGAACAATCTGTCTTATCAAACACCCCAACTACAACATGACAGCTCATCTCATCCTTGTACATTTCAAACATATCAATCATCTGTAACTCGTTAGATAACCTGGCATCCTCATGCATTCTTTTGTCGTAGAACCACACTGTAGGTGTCTGAGCAGCACATAGGTTCAACTCCTTAGACAAACTACTCAGCAACATCTCAAGAGTAAAACTGTAAAACTCGACATCCCAGTTAAAAACTCTCCCTTTCGTGTAAGCTTTCCTCCCATCAGAACCTTTAGAAGCGAAAGCTTCCACTTTAACCTCTAGCGAGAACATCTCAGACCTAAATGCAAATTAAACGCAACAATGAAATATGCAGCATACATCTAGGATACCAAGCACATGTCACCTCAATACCATGAACAAACCAACATGAAGAATACTAGGCCAATACCTGTTGTCGTCGCCCTCCATCACTACTGCGGTGGGGGGGTTACGGGGCTCTGTCTCTGTCACCCGGCCGCTTCAATCAACGCTTCGCCCGGTGTCTTTGCTGCCGCAACCCGCCGCACTCCTGCGCCCCGGCGTGTCTTCTTTGCTTGCAACCCGCTGCACTCTGCGCTCCCGCCGCACCCCGTTCGAGCACGCGCAAGCCGCCGCCTCGACTTCGCTGTCCGCCGTCCGCCGCAGCCCGCGCAGCGCTGCTACTGCAGCCCGCGTGCGCTGCTGCCGCACGCGCCAGCCGCCGCCTCGACTTCGCCGTCAGCCCGTCCGCGGCCAGCCGCCGGCTGCTTCTTTGCAGCCAGCGTCTTATTTGCTGCAGCGCCCCGCGTCTTGCCGCGGCCGCCCGTGCACGCGTGTGCCGCCTCTGCCGCAGCCCGCCGACTTCAATCGCCGCCGAAGGCCCCTTCAATTGCGGGCTAGGGTTCATCGTGTTCTTGTGCGGGATGGGGAACGGGGTGGGGATAAGGACGCGTCTTTGAGACAAAGAATGGAGGAGAGGCGGAGGAGTAACGGAGGCCACGGCAAATTAACGCCCGTGCGTGTCCCCAGTACACATACGTACTGCAGGTGGGCCTAAATACGCATCATGCGCATACACAGCGGGCGTTCTTCGGGCAACCAAGAAATTGTAATGGCGTTTTTCCGATTAACTAAGTTGCAATGGCGTTTTTCAAAAGTCGGAGAATTGTAATGGCCTCAATCCAAAAACCCTTTTCTTTATGCGTATACTCTCTCTCTCTATTTTTTCTCTTCTATCTAAAAAAATACTGACGGTTATTATCGTCTTACCGCCTCGAACGACCCGTGGATCCCTCCCCCCCGATCCGTGTGCGCCACAATCACAACCCCGCTCCGCTGGCCACCGCTGCTCTTACCGGAGAGGGAGGTGGCGCATCGCCTCGCCGCCCGTCAAGTACAATCGCGCCGGATTTGTCCCGGTCCGTCCGATTTGCCCAGGCCGGCGTGGGCGGAGGCCGGGCGCGAAAGCGTAGACCGGGCGGGGAGCGGTGGAGGCGGCGCGAGCGCAGACCGGCGGGAAGGGGTGGAGGCGGCGCGAATGGATAACGATGCGTAGAGTAGCGAGGCGACGGGGTACGTAAGCCGGCGCTGAGTAGAGGCGGCGTGGCGGCGTGTGGGAGCAAGCAGGGCGAGGAACCACGAAGAAACGGACGCAGCGGTCGCAGAGATAGAGAGAGCACAGAGCAGGGCGGGCTTTGGTGCTTATGGGCTCATGGGTTCACTTCCAAAATTTTATTATAAGGATTTAGCAAATTATAGTTTTAGCAAAAATTTGATTGACTATTAAAATTTACTAACTTCTCATATTTTACTTACTAATATTTTAGCAATTTTCTGTCTAAATTTTGACTTGCCAATTTTTAATTAGCAAATTTTAAAAGCTAACGAATCATACATGTATCTGTGTGCGGTGAACAGATGGAGAGGAGAGAGAATAAAGAGAAACCATAGACATACAGGGTGTTCGGCTGGTGACATAAGTCAGCTCATAAGACAAGCCGGCTGGTTCGGTATGAGAGAAAAATATTGTTCAAAAACTGACAAACCCAGCTAATAAAACAAGCGAACATGACGATAATAAAAAAACAAACTCAAGTACTTCGAAAATCTGGAGCTATTTTGAGGGATAAAATTGTAGTTTTGCTCTTACAATAGGTGGGCTTCACCTAAATGCCATTAAGTTTGTGGGATTTTGGCAAAATACCATTACGAAGCAGATGCTCAATACTATTTTGTCATTTTATCATTAAACAATACGAAAGTAACCCTAAATTGTCACCTAATCTGACTGTTTTACCCCTCCCCCAACCAACCTCCCTTTACCTTATATTCTCGTTCTCATTCTTTTTCACAGACGATAACTCTGTCTCGTCTTTCCCGTCTCTCTTCTCTCACTAGCCGGGAAAATGAAGCCGGCGGCCCTGAGCCACTCCTTGCTAGACGTGCCGTTGATCCCTGTTGGTGTTTCTGCCCCCAGGCGTCGAGGCTCGGGACGCGGACACCTTGATCCCTAACTCTGCGCTCAAGGCAGTGCCAGTGGCAAGCGGTGCGGCATACCTGAAAGGTCCTTAATGGCTAGAGGGGGTGAATAGGCTAATAAAATTTCTACAAAGCACTTAACAAAACTGGTTAGTAAAACAAATGGCGAAGCAAGTGTTGCGCTAGCCTAAGAGGGGGTTGCAAGCCAACCTATCCATTTCTAGCAATCCTAATACACTAGGCACACAAGGATTAATATTCTTAGCAACCAAGCTACTTTACACACCCTAATATGCTACTTTGCACAAAAGTAATCGCGAGGAGAAGAACCGAGGGATGTAAACTATGCCTTCGGGATGTCGTGCCAATCACTTTCTTGATCAACAATGAATATCCAAAGTGATGATCTAATCAATCAATGAGAAATCTAAATATGATCTCGATGGATCAATCCCAAATTAACACCGGATTTTTTACCGAGGTTCACGTGCTTGCCAACACGCTACTCCTCATTGTGATGGCACACTCACTTGGGATTCGGTAGTTAATTGGCACCATACCAAGCCTCCAACGGGCACCGCAAAAATCACCACAAGATGAGGGTAACACAAGTCACGAGCATTCCACTAGAGTACCTTTTGCGATCTTACACGGGGTCAAGGTCAAGAACCCCTTACAATCACCTTCGGAGTGGCCAAGAACAATCTCTAAGCTTGCTCAATTCTGGCTCGCTGCTCCAACCATCTAGATGGTGGCAACCACCAAGAGTAATAAGCTCAATCGTAGCAAGAACGCTCCCTAGTGCCACTAGATGCTCAATCACAAGGCAAATGCACTAGAAGCTCTCCCAATCACTCTCTAGATCAATCAAGAGGCATGCAAAGTGAGAGAGTTTGTATAGCTCTAAGGGAAGTCAAGTATGTCAAAGTGCCAAGAGGGACTCCCTAGAGCCAGCCATTTCACTTATATAGGCGTCCCCAAAAACACCCAACCGTTACACTCAAATCAGCCTTTCTGCGCACGGACCGGACGCGCAGAACAGTTTGACCGGACGCGTCCGGTCCAGCGTTCGGTCCAACATAAACGGCCTCCAGTCGCTGACGTTTGAATGTAGCGGTTGGCGCGCAACGGCTACCATGCTCGCGCGCTGTCGGTCACTCGACCGAACGCGTCCACTGCTTGACCGGACGCTCGCACAATACGAGTCCGGTCACCCACCAGAGAGGTCGAGAATGTGATTTTCTTGACCGGACACGGCACCAGAGCGTCCGGTCGCCGGCATCCGGTCAACCCTGAAAAATCACCGAACGACACAGCTTGACCGGACGCGTCCGGTCCCTACCGAGACAGCGTCCGGTCACCTCCAGATGACCTCTTTTCTTCCGAAAACCTCCGAGTCCCGCCGAGCTTGGTTTTACACCCAAACCCCATCAACTTCTGCCCTCATGTGACAACACAAAAGTGTCTCACCACTTGTGCACGTGTGTTAGTATTTTCAAATGAATTTTGCAAGAGATTGTTAGCTCACTAGGTCCCTAATGCACATGCAAGGTCATTGTTCACCTAGTGGCACATAGATAACCGATATTGCACGATATCGCCTCTCTTAATAGTACAGTTATCGATCCTAAACCCAGCCATCAACTTCTCTACTCATCTATGGCCGGTAAAATAGAAATACCCTAACATATACTTTTGCCTCTAACTTTCCATTCCACTCCACTTCTTCTTTCATCTTCAAGGGTGGCACTTGATCATCTTTGGTCTCCACTATCACCTTGATCTCCACTCCACCACTTGGCTTGGATCTCCCCTTTCTCTAATGCTACACACTTAGCAATAGAGTTAGTCCCAGGTTTCATCAATTAACCAAAACCAAACTAGAGCTTTCAATCTTCTTCTTTTTAGTAATTGATGACAACCTCTACAAAGATATGAGTTAAATTCAATTTTGGTTTTACATCACTTGTCCAAGCAATTTGACCATTGAGAAGATTTCGACAAGTCATGTAAAACACATTTGGTAGCTATGGCACCCCCTACAAGTGTGCTAAGAGTTTAGATTTTAAAGCTTTATACACATAATGGATGAATCGGTTTTGGAAGAGTCATTTCTACCAAATTAATGCTAAGGTGTATAGAATGGACTTTTGAAGCGTGATACCATCGGAGTGCACATCATGAACCATTTTTAGCACCAAAAGCTAGCTAGAAACATCAAAGAACTAGAAACCCCATGAGATCAACATTAAAAGCACGGTTTCTAGATACCACTTGGAAAAAACACTAGGGATAATGCTACTTCTAACTAGAACATATGCATGCTAGTAATCAATTTATCAATCAAGATCTACAACTAGGGATAATGCTACCTCTAGCTAGAACCTATGCATGCTAGTAATCAATTTATCAATCAAGATCTATAACTAGGGATAACGCTACTTCTAGCTAGAATCTATGCATGCTAGTAATCAATTCATCAATCAAGATCTATACACCACATAAGCAAGAGAGATACCACTTATGAGATAATAAAATTCTAAGTGCAATGCAAGCAATCATATAAATATGTACATACAAATGGAATCAATCATATTCATGAGCTTGCTCCCCCTACTTATATGCTTCAAGATTTTGATCAATCTTTATCTTTTCCATTGTTCAATCTTCATCTTCTCTCCCCCTAGGTACCTTCATCTTTGCATTTTCTCCCCTTTAATGCATGTTATCTTTGTATTCTCTTTTCCTTTGTCATCAATGACCATAAAGGTGTATGATCATGCTTGGTGTAGACTTGAAATCATGGAGGGAGCTTAGAGTAGAAAGATGATCACTTAAAGTTGAGGATTATTTGTTTCCATAAACTTTCTTCTCTTGTGGTTCAAACTAGTAAACTTGCATAAGTAATCCAGCTCGGTTTGAACCAATGACAAGCTTCTTCACACATCTTTCAATGGTAATCTTGTCATTGTTGAACTAGACCCTTTCTTGCTTATTTAACTAGATTAAATACTAGGTTCGCATCCTCATGAATGTTGACGGTGGATAGCGTCAATATTTTATATATCAAAAGGTATGAAACATACATCAATATCTAGAAGGCTAGGGTTTTATCTAACAATTTCCACAAGTTTTGGTGATTTATCAATTTCCAGGGACTAATCCAGAAAACACCGAAAAAGGGACATAACTACAAATCTACACCACGGAATTATCCACAACTCAGGAATACGCCAAACTACTCTAGAAGGATCCAGAAGACACCGGAGCGAAGGAGAAGAGGAGCCACCTCCAGGTAGGGCCAGCCGGCCCCACCAACTATGCAGGACGGCACCCTCCTGTGGGCCCCACCTGTCATCTTCTGAAATGTTCCTCCACCGCCTTTGAGAATCAATCTCAGCCCTACGTAAAGTCGGTTTGATCAAACGGCTGTCGTGCATCCCACCGGGCTATATAAGCGGAGCCAGACCTCCCTCTGGAAACCCTAATTTATTCAATACCTCACTCAAGTCATTCAAGGTCGAGCCAGTTGAAGATCAAGTCATCTAGAGCTTCAAGTTCTAGTTCTTTATAGCCTTCTAGTTCATAGTTTAGTATAGTTAGATCTAGATTAGAGGAAGTCAAGGCGTGTTAATCAGTCTTGGAATCCGAAAGTTATCAAGAAGAGAAGAGTCTGGTACAGTTCTTAAGCTTTTCTTTCTTATTGTATTTACCTGCGTTTGTATGGTATTTACTAGCAATATTGCTCTTTATCTTAGTTTAATTATTATGTTCATTGTCTACTTCAATACATCTAGTTAGTTGGTATGCTATTATATTCATGCACTGGTTCGTATAGCGCTCATCTAGTTGATCATATGGTGAGTGCTAGGCAATATATAGATATAGTGTCTAGATGCTTTGCTTATCTGCGGATATCCCCAGTTGTGCCGGGTAGTAAGGTAGATCGTGGGTGTGACAGATCCATTGAGTTCTTTGTAGGCCTTCTCCCGTACGGTGGATTGGTAGAGTAGGATTGTCAGGTTGAGAGAAGGTTCCTGTACTCATCTTTTCCTGTACATTGCTCCGATGTGTTTAGGAACTACGGTAGTATTACTTAACAATGATTACTAGATGTACTGGCACTAGTTGACGTAGCTTTGATAAGTAGTTAAATACTTAGGAGTTATTTCTCTATTACCTGATTAGACAACGCTGATATGACTAGAGTGCTATGATGGATTAGTATCATTAGGAGATGACTGATTAATGGCTTATTTTTATCTTTATCATTATTATATTATTATTATCTTGTGACTTACCCCTATTATGAGTAGAGTGTATAACATTGGTTACATCGTCTATTCAATGTATATACTTATACATGTTATCAAACTATAAAGTAGCTTCTTAGCAATGCCTTTCCAGTGGTAGAATATAAATGACAACCTGGTAATACTCTAGGTAAAATGCTACAATGGTATAATTATCTGCCCGCTTACAGAATCTTCTTAGTTTATAATCATTTTTATTTATTTCTGCCTAGTCACATAAAATAATAAGATTTAGTACCAATGTTTATTCCTAACTTTACAATTAGGGATGACAACCTAGTTTCACAGTTAGGAGTAAGGGTAAAGAGGCTACTGGCTAGTTGCTAAAGGCAAGTTAATTAATACCAATATTTCTAGTGTCATTGCGTGGGATAGGAATTGGAGATTTATTGCAGTGACGTTAGAAATGCCAACAAGCATTTTTGGCGCCGTTGCCGGGGAAGGCTAATAAACTTAGAAAAAGTATTGATAACATATATGCATTATGAATAAGACCGATCACCCAATTGACCTCTAATTCAAATAGGCTTACCTTTGTTCTATCTATTTATATATCTTATGCAGGGTAATGAATGAATGAATGAATTTTCTCTTCTGGACAATTACGTTGAAGATCCAGAGAGGCTCTTACGAAGAAGGAAGTTTGCTAATACGAGGGATATCATTGAATCACCATCAAGAACACCCTCCACCAAAGCTCAATTTTCGAGAAATCAAGCTCTAACATCCGAAGGAGAAGAATCAGAAGAATCAGGAAATTTAGCACCAGTTTTTGAAGCTATGGCTGAAAAGACGCTACGCGAGTTCTCTGCTCCAACAACCGCCAACATCCGTACTGGACCTAATGTCAATATTGGTGATAATGGATTTGAACTCAAGCCTACGCTTATCACTATGGTTCAAGCTAATCAGTTTTGTGGAAAGGCTCATGAAGATGAAAGTGCACATCTACAACACTTTCTAGAGATTTGCAGCACCTTCACTATAAGAGGAGTACCAAGAGATGCTATTTTACTCCGCCTTTTTCCATTTTCCCTTCTAGGAAAAGCAAACAGTGGTTCTATAACAACAAAGTAACCAACACTACATGGGACAAATGCTCTTCTATTTTCCTAGCAAAGTTCTTTCCTACAGGCAAGACCAATGCTCTACGTGGGAAAATTTCAAGCTTTCATCAACAACATAATGAATCGTTCGTCAAAGCATGGGAACATTTTCAAGATTATATTGCAGAATGTCCTCATCATGGGATGGAGGATTGGCTACTTATGCTTCTATCATGGGCTAGTCTCTAGTACCCATGAGTCCATGGATGATGCAGCTGAAGGAGCTTTCTTGTCACTTAAACTCACAGATGCAACAATACTGATGTCGGGGAAACGGGCGGCTAAGACCCGCCTCCGCGTCAGCAGAGACAAATTTAATTTTCGTTAAGTTTAATTGGGACAAAAGTAAAAGAACAGGTATTGCGAGTCCATACTTCCATAATTCATATATTTGCATAAAAATTATGTTAATTACATCTCCGAAGAGAACACCCCTGATTAAGAGTTCCAGCATGAGTACATGAGAAATAAAATTACATCATATGGCTTCCTCTTACAAACTACAAAAAAGAAAACAAAAAGTCCTCGATTTCGTAGTCGCTGATGGATGCATGCATATATCTTGCACTTGGCCATGGTCGTATTTTTGATGAATAGTACATCGTATCATGTATGCACATGATCTATTTCGAAGACTAAATTTAACACGATCTTATCGTATCGTGCAGACTGTGAATGAGCAGGCTCTGATATGCACTTGGCTTAGGGTGCAATATTTACTTGGGCTATGCCAATGTGTTTAACTTATCAAGATTTGGAGAGACACATACGTTGCCATGCCAAGCTTAGGCGCGGCACACGTACGAGGCGCGGCACACATACATGATTGATTTGGTTTATCAGAACTAAAGGACATGATCATAGCTTTGGGATTTGGCCAAGGATTTACATGTGTCATGTTATTTAATTTCATTTATTTTATTTGATTTTGTTTAGCTAGGCATGATATGGATGCAATCTAGCTAATTAAGATGCAATATTTAATTTACCCATAATGCAAGACAATGCATGGCCGCCGCTGGGTGTAGGTGATGAGCATGATGAGGCCTACTTGATTTAGCCAAGTCTATATGTATTAATATTATAATGTTTTAGTTATTTTGATTAACACCTGTATAAGGTTACTTAGCATTATCGATCATGGCATGATATTTTAGCATGGGAAGACTAATTTTATTTAGTCTATCAGTGGATGCGATGTAGTGCAAACTCGAACTTGACATGCAGGGAGATTTCGCTTGGTCTAATGGATTTAAACATGACGCCGGCTATTTACTATGGCTCTTTGCAATGTCACGGTTTATTTATGCACTAATCAAGTTTCTGGCTACACGGCAAGGATTAATATAATTTAGTTATATGCAAACTTTGATGTTTGGTGCAACTACAAGTAAGATGCATAGATGATAGACGAAATAAAAATAATATAAATATATGCGGCACATATTGGCATGAAGATTGGAATTTGGATATCGCTCGTGCAGCTCCGACGGCAAGCGTTCTTTTCATTTTGAACTCAAGCGTGGAGTGCAGCGAGGGGTATCTTTCGGCGTGTTGGTGGGTTTAGCTCTTGCTCCTAAGAACAATGCTCTTCCCTGCCCGGTTTGTATGACAAATCCGGCATGGGGCCTTGCGACATCTCATGGCAACTAACTCAAGAGAGTGAAGCTACACATGAGGCCTTGATCATGGATATGATGATGAACATAGCTCTTATTCTTAAGAACAAGGCTCTTCCCTATCCGATTTGCATGCAAATTCGGCATGGGGCCTTGAGACATCTCATGGCAACTAACTCAAGAGAGTGAAGCTACACATGAGGCCCTGATCATGGAGCCGCCGAGGAAGCTTTTGTTGATGCCGAGGTTGCCGAGGACGATTTGGTTGATGCCGTGGTTGCCGAGCGCCGGGAAGAAGGAGAGGAGGATATCAGCGCTGCACCATGAGGCTCTTTTCTCACCTTCACAGGAACTCGACGAGCAGAACCAGCAACTTTTGCCGGCGGGTCTCCGGTGCACCAGCAGCTTCCCGGCGATGCTTCTTGGCGGCCTTTGGTGCAGCAGAGCAGCGCTGGAACGGGGGCGGCGCGGCACTCCGGCAGCCTGACGGCGGTTTGTGTGTGGGCGAGCAAGTGCAGCAGCCTGGCGGTGCTTTTTTGATCTGAAGAGCGGGGGCCCAACGCTGGTAGCTGCCTGCTATTTATAGAACAAGGCAACCAGCAGTTCCTGAGCGATTTGGCGCTCTCATAATTTGATTTCTTTTCGCTAATGATGCCGGGCGCCAGAGTTTGAACTTGGACGCGCGTTCGGAGTCCAGAGATCGTGCAGTATGTGGAGATGACCAGGTCGCTGCAGTTGGCGTCGTGCTTTCGTTTGAAAAGCACAGTCGCTGGAAATCTCCCGCTTCTTTTTTTATTTCCAAATTTCAGTAATTAAGAAAATAAACAGGCAATAACTTATCTCCTGGCCGGCGTACATATACACGTGCTGTACGCTAACCCCGCACACACGTACGTATACAAATGTGTCTGCATGTATGGTAACGTAATGACCATGCTTTTGTCACTCCATTTTATTATTTTTTTATTCTTCTTTTTGTTTGCTGAGATACATGTTTCTCAAGGCAAGTCATGTTCATACATATGTACGTACATGAGCTCTATTCTTTTCTTCTTCTTTTCCATTAATCACCACATCATCTTTTTTCCTTTACGTAGAAAATGATCAATTATTTTAGTCAGTCAACATATATAGTATTTTACTTTTTATATGTGGTCTTAAGATGACTCGCCGGCTGGCCACCTATGGTATTTTGATTTATACGTACGAAATACACATGCACACACCTTTGTTTGTCGTGCACTAAATTTCACGGCCAATATCATTTCTCTTATTATTAATTTCTTTATTTATATAGAATTTGGCCATATATTATTTATATTTATTTTAAAAAAATATTGCACATATTATAGGTGAGCCAAAAACCATGTCAACAAATACTTGTGGAGAAGATGGCCTCAAACCAGAGCTAGAATGAAGAACGTGTGCAACCTCGCAAGAAAGGAGGAGGCATGCATCATATCAAGAAGATTGACATGGTCACTACCAGTGTTTTCGTAAACGGTAAACGGTACACGGTCGGTAAGGCTTCGTGTAGCGTTTAGCCTGTGTACACGCCGTGTACACGGTTTTACACGGATTACACGTTTTCGCACTATATTTGTAAAAATAACTATTTCTACAAGCATATAATCATAAATTTATATATTCCCACTACTGTACTACATAATAAATAATACAAAATTACACAACGACTATTTGTCCAATTTTGTAGCTAGCAACTTGCAATGAAACTACCAAAAAAAAGTAACAGATAATTATACGTACTTGATATATTCCAGCACAATTATCACAATTCATAAAGGGATAGCAGTATAGCACTGACAAGCAAGAAGCAACACATGGGCACTCATTTTTCACTTCTCACAAACATGACAGGTTAACAGCATAGTTCATAGTTCACAGATCTCAGTTCTCACAAACGAAGAAATGACAAACGAGTGAATGGCGGAATGGCAGAGTCAAGCTCACAAATAAACACGTAGTTCTCATGATCATAGATAAGCATCTAAAAGTTCTTAAGCATGTCTAGTAAAGATAAATTAACTAAGTGATAGAATGGTCATGAAAAGGCCCAAGGCCTCAAGTTCAATCATCATTTGTGGTGTCTTGATCTTGCTCATAACCTGTTGTGACCACTTCTTCTTGGTCAGATTCAAACTCAATTTCTTCCTCCTCATTTGGCAGCTCTTCAGGTTCAGATTGGACGTCATCTTCAACCTGTCTTGGCTGAGCCAACCTTGCACTCCTACGCAGTTTTGTAACCTCCTCAGGCCCACATGTATCTGCAATTTGCTGCCATGTTAGCCCTGTAACAGCATCAACATCAGAGTTGTCATCATCTCCCCCATCAACCATCCACCCTTGGGCATAAGCTGCATTTGCTGCTACTAGAGGATCTACATTGTTGTTCTTCTTTGCCTTAGCCTTTCTCTTTGAATTAAGGTGATTGAATCGAACATAGACAAGTTGCTCAACTCTCTCACAAGTGAGCCTGTTTCTCTTCTTGGTATGAATCTACAAATTTCAGATTCACAAGTGTACTTAAGTAATAAATTGTTGGATAGAACAAAAATGATCATGGTTCACAACTGATTAAGATTTGGAGCCCTAGTGACTTACCCCGTCAAAGCAACTCCAATTTCTTTCACAGTCCGAGGAACTTGAAGTCAAAGAGAGAATCCTTATAGCCATTTTCTGTAGAGTTGGAACTTGTGTTCCATAATTTCCCCACCACTTGGCTGCAGTAGTCAAGTATAAATGGTTGACCCATAACTAGAAATTTAGATACATTTCAGATCTAAAATACACTACAAATTTGCATACCTGGGCAAAAATTATAATCCTTACAGCCAGCCATTGCTACAGGTTTTGCAAAGTGGCCGGTTTGATCTTTGAACTTGTGCAGATCTTCATTGAGAACTTGACTTTGCTTGTCATAATCACCATGATAAAAAGTTTCAACTGTTGTAATGAACCCATCCATGACCTCCTCATCACCAAAGACGGAAGAATCATTGTAGCTATAATAGGGATTCAAGAAGTATGCAGCTGCGTGCAAAGGAGTATCCAACCTGCCCTTCATCTTGCCATCAATGATTTCTATGATATTGTTGTATAGATTGAGAGTCCCAGCCTTTTCAATATTCCCTAAGCCATCCTTGATCTCTTTCTTCGCCTTAAGAATGTCCCCATAAAGAAAAGCCATTGATGGCTTCACATTCCCATCAACCATGCGAAGTACTTTGACCAATGGCTCAAATACTCTCAAACAAAGAGCAACACCAGCCCAAAAATTAGGTTTCACCAAAGTGGCTGAGGCCTGCACACCTTTCGGGCTCTTCTTGACATGGCTGATTTTCTCCCATTCCTCACTTTGAGACATTGCCCGTAGCTCATTCTTCTTCTCATACAAGCTTTGCAAGGTGAGAAAAGAGGAAGCAAATCTGGTCACACCAGGCCTAATGATGTCTCTCTTTTTTGTGAATTTCCTCATCAAAGCCAATGTTTTATGGTGTGCATAGATAAAGATGGTCAGTGCCCTTGCTTGATCAATGATGGTCTTGAACCTTTTCAGTTTCCCAATGCCTTCAAGCATCAAATTGAGAGTATGTGTTGCACATGAGCTCCAAAATATATTTGGCCTCTTCAAATACAACAGGGCCTTCGCTGCCATGTTGTTGGAGGCATTATCTGTGACTACTTGCACAACATTTTTAGCACCTATTTTCTCAATACAACTGTCCACATACTGAAAGATGAATTCTCCAGTATGGGACTCAGCTGAGGCCTCCTTTGATTCTAAAAAAGTTGTACCAATGCTGCAATTGACACACATATTCATTATGCTTCTCCTCTTTTGATCTGTCCATGCATCAGTCATAATGGAGCACCCATTTTTGGCCCATTCTTGTTCTTGTTGCTTCAGAAATTTCTTTGTGTCCTCCACCTCCTCATACAATAATTTCTCCCGTAGCTCGTGCTGATTTGGTTTGTGTCCACCAGGGCCAAAGCGGCCAGCAGCTTCTAGCAACTGGTCAAACTCTTCATTGTTGATGGCATGGAAAGGTATTCCTGAAATTCACAAGAACTCAAGGTTAGACATTAGAAACAAATAAATAGTTCAGCAAGGTTTGGACTCTAGAAATTTACAACATTTGTATAATTAATGGAGCAATGGACCAGCTTATTACCGCGTACGTATACCCATCTTGCAATATATCTCTTCAGGCTATGGAGTCTTTCTTTCCATAATGCTTCACTGATTTTTTGTTGCTTCACCAATTTTGTGCTGCTCAATGAGCTAGGATCCATAGGCAATGTAAACCTATCCATAGGCCCCAACTTGCGTTGTGTCGAGTCTCCAACATCATCAAGCCCTTCTCCATTGATGGTGGTATCTTCAACATCTGGACCATCGTCAAGGATCACAACATCCCTGACATCTTGCTTCTCCTCCTGCCTTGCCTTCTTAGCTTGTCTCGAGTCTTCAACGGCTTTCTTGCACTTCTCTTTGTCCTCAGGTGGTGACTTGGGGCATGGTTTAACCTCACCACGAATCCCAGCAACATGTTGCTTCAATCTATATATTCCTGCCCTCACAATAAGACCACAGAACTTGCACTTGATCACATTCAGGTTGTTAGGGTCAATCAGGACTCCATAGTCCCACCCAATGTCACCTGAGTTTCTCTTGAGTCTATTCTCATGGTTTATGGAAGGAACAGATGCAGCTGAAGACATCCTAAAAATAGCATAGCACAAATTATAAATTATTAGTACAGGCTTACAGCACAGAGCTCAAGAGCATTCATTTAAAGACAGTCATCGCTAGTTTGCTACAGAATAAAAGGTGAGAAGAAGCATATAACTGTGTACTTGCTATGTTCATATTCATGTTCTTATAATCTCTATCTCTGTTCTTTAAACATTTTTCTAAAAAAATCTCTATTCTTTACAAAAGCACACAATATTTATTTCTGGACAATAAAACAACACTAGCCTACTAGTACGCACACGCTGCAGCATATATGAGTTGATCTCTAGAGAAAAGAATGAAACATTAACACAAGCTGGAGAATATATCAATCGATTTTCAGAGAGGAGAATGGAGCTGTAGATCTGTAGACTGTAGTACTAGTACGAGAACTGCACAATATGTAATTACGTATGCTAGCTAGAGCATAAATCAAAGAGAGTCACATGGAGCACTCAACTTGTTTGTGCCGGAGATGCAGACAAGCTCGACCTGGAGTTGACAGCGGAGGCAGAGACGAGCTCGACCTGGATGGAGAACGGGGTGGAGGAAGACTTTGGAATGCAGCAATGGCAGTGGCCGCGGCAACGGCGGCCGCGGCAGCGACGGCGGCGGCCGCGGGAGTGACCGGCACGGCAGCTGCGACGAACGGTGTGCGTGCAGGGTATTTGGAAATTACGGCGGCGGTGAAATGGTTTGGGGATAGGAAGGTAAACCCTAACAGGTTGGCTTTTATACATGGTCAAAATTAGCTGGGCCAAATGCGCGCGAGATGAGGCCCAAAATTTTCATCCTGCCGCCAAAATTACTCCATCCCCTAAACGTTCTGCTACTCGCTTCACTCGCCGCGTAAAACCGTGTTAATTCCGAATCGTGTCGCCCGTGTAGCCCGAGTAGGACCGTTTTTGACCGTTTACACGGCCTCACCGTGTACTATACCGATTATG